>CAUYPK010070059.1:0-22977 GCA_963574355.1 Loris lydekkerianus
CACCGTCTCACTCAGTGCTTCAGCCTCCACTTCTCACCGTCTCACTCAGTGCTTCAGTCCCCACTTCTCACCGTCTCACTCAGTGCTTCAGCCTCCACCTCTCACCGTCTCACTCAGTGCTTCAGCCTCCACCTCTCACCGTCTCACTCAGTGCTTCAGCCTCCACCTCTCACCGTCTCACTCAGTGCTTCAGTCCCCACGTCTCACCGTCTCACTCAGTGCTTCAGCCTCCACTTCTCACCATCCTACTTCAGTGCTTCACTCCCCAGTCCCAGCAAATTACTGCAGTCACCCCCAATCTGTTCTTGCTTCTCATTTGCTGTCTGCAGCTCAGAACAGTCTTCCTAATGTGCAAACACGACCACATAATTTTCTCTGCTTCCTCCCCCTCTGGCTCACTCCAGACTCCTTCCCAGGCCTTGGGGGAGCTCCAAGAGCTGGTTCCTTCCACCTGTCCATTTCTTTTCTTTCCTTGACTATAAGCCCCAAATTTGCCTGTTGCATTGATCCACAACTCCAACTCAATGCACCTTTCTTGTATGAAGTGCAGAGGAAACTGTCTTGTTCATTTCTTTCTTCTTATTGTTATTAATTATTATATTGTATCTCTTCCCATTAAAAAAAGCAGAAGCCCCACTCTGTGTTTATTGTAGCTGTATCTCTATTGCCCAGGGTTTGCCTGATGGGCAGCAGGCAGTCCATACACATTTGCTGAATGAGTGTGCGAATGCGGGCCGGCCTGGCTCTGAGCTTGCAGAGTCTGTGTACCTGGAGAGGGAAATGGGCAGAGAAGTCTCCTGGACACAGTCACCATTTATTCTTCGGAACGAGCAGGCTGACACTCCTCAGCCTTGCTTCCTTGGCCTCTGCACCCTGAGCTCTGAGTGTTAGATCCAGAGCACTGCTCTCTGCTGAGCTGCAGCTCCTGCTACACGCCGCACAGGGGTCCTCAAACTGTTTAAATAGGAGGCCAGTTCACTGTTCCTCAGACTGTTGGAGAGCCGGACCATAGTTTAAAAAAAAAAACAAAAAAAACTATGAACAAATTCCTATGCACACTGCACGTATCTTATTTTGAAGTAAAAAACAAAACAGGAACGAAAATCACGCCGCCTCATGTGGGCCGCAGTTTGAGGACCCCTGGTAGGACTTCAGAGCACAGGAGGTATTTCTGCCTCCCTTCCTCTCCCGCGGATTCCTGGAGAGTCCATCAGGAAGCCTCTGGGCTTCTCTGGTTTTGCAGGGGCAGCCTGCACACTCATTCCTCCCCTGCACAAACTCTCACTGGATGCGAGGTGAGAGAGGACGGGAAAGAGCAAACCCCAAGTTTACCTCTCAGGCCCTTTTCTCTCTGCCATCTTTTTCTTTCATTGTATCCTTCTTCCCGGAGAGCGTACTCGTCACTGCTCCTGTGATCCCATAGACGCACACCCACACCCAGACACAGACTCCACCCACAAGTGGGTCGGGGATTCCCACAGCATCTGTCATTGTGTGAACGTAGAGAAAATCCCACAGCCAGGCTGCTGTTACAAGTGGAACTGACCCTCGTAGAGGGTTCATTAATCTCCATTAACTTTATTCTCTGTTCCTTGCCATGGTCACTGCTCTGAATCTTTTAATATGTTATTGTCTGGGAAATCAGATCCTCAAATTTATTTATTTTTGTTACAAATATTTCTTTGGTGGCTACTACCTCCCACTGAGGATAAATGCATGAACAAAGTATTAGTATAATAAAATACATGTCTGTGTGGTGATTATATGGACTGGTTTATACTTGAAAGTAAAGTATGTGTAACTTGGCTTTGAAGAAAGGGCAGATGAGCTGCACGGGTAAGGTTAGTGACCTTGAATAACTTTGTCGTATTTATTTTTTACCACTCAGAGCTTTTGTTTGGCTATGTCTTCATGGTCTTGTTAATTCAGATTGGATCATGGTTGTGGGGTTTCAGGTAATCATAGCAATAGCAGGCACACAAGCAGTAACAAATCCTGAAATGCTGCTGACTTAGTGCAGCTCGCCTTGCTTCCCATTCACATCCCTGTCTGACCACCGAGATTCCAGAGTCCCAGGAGGCTTCCTTTTGCAGTTAAGCCATCTGGTGCCTAGGGCTCCTCAAGGCACCTGTGCCGCACCCTGGAGTACCTTTAGTCACGTTTGATACCCATTGGCCCGACTTTGGTCTTGGAACCCGCCCTGGAGAGAGAAGTGTGGGAGCAAAGAGCACATGGCTATTTGTCCCCTAACAGCAGCTAGCATAAGGGTGCGGCAGAACTTTCTTCAGAGGAGGTTGTAGAGCATGCACTTTGCAGGCCGTGTACACTGTTTCAGCTTCTAATGAAAGCAAGGCAAGAAAGAGGGGAGAGAGAACTTCTATTTCAGCCCCTGCCATTGAGTAGTAAGCCTCTTAGGCAGGACATACAAAGCACCCAGATTTCAGTTTCCTCATCTGTAAGGAGAAGACCCTGGACTTTCTAAGCTATGGGATACATTGGGGCTTTAACATTCCTTTTTTTAGGAGCTGGCAATTTAATTGGACATGCAAGGCCAAACAAAGCAATAGTTTGTTAAAACGTTTAGATTTCCTAACTAAAGATATGACCAGAAAGAGCTGGTCTCACCAGCTGGGCAGGACCAGGCATTATCAACAGACTGGTCTCCCTACTCCACGGCTGAATCACAACAGTCTCTGAGATTTCATTGCACCTGCGTTCGGAGCTTGAGCATATTCGATAGTGCTGTTCCTTTAGAATATGGCAGTTTCTTTAAAGTGAGTTTAAGCTAGAGAAGAGCTCAACAAATTTGGGGGAGAATTAGACAGTATCTTAGTAAATATTTTAGGCCTTGCTGTGCACACAGTCCCTGTTGCAAATACTCATCTCTGCAGTTTTCAGACAAAAGCAGCCATGGACGATACGTGGATTAATGTCATGGCTATGTTCCAGGAAGACTTCATTGTAAAAACAAGATGTGGGCTGGATTGGGCCCAAGGACCATAATTTGCAAACCCCCAATCTAAGGTCTTGGATATTAAAGAAAATTTATTAACTTTATTTAATATGCCCATTTTTGTTGACTATATAAGCAATGTCCTATAATCTAGATTTATACACATGTATATATATTTAATTATTTATTTTTCATTGACATAAAATTTGCATATATTTATCATTTACAACACAATGTTTTGAAATCCATGTACATTGAAGTACAGCTTATTAGAGCTAAATAACTTGTAACTCCACTATATCATTTTTTGTGATAGAAATATTTAAAATCTACTCTTTCAGGTATTTCCCAAGAATATACATATATATATTTATATTTATTAGCTCTGATCACCCTGTTGTCCAGTAGATCTCTTTCATGTACTCCCTCTATCTAACTGAAATTCTGACCCACGTGTGCCCCACCTGGACCAGACCCTGGTCACTACCGTCCTCCTTTCTGCTTCTGTGAGTTAACCTCTTCAACTCTCACCTGTCTAGCTGTCAATAAGCTATTTCCAGTTTCCAAGTTCTGTGCATTGCTAATGAAATGCAATTTTCAGAATGACCTTCAACGAGTATGTTTGAAAGTTCTTCAGAGTAATTTGTTTGTAACAAAATTATCTGTTGCTACCTAGCAAATTGGTAGCTTGAAACAACACACATTCATTATCTCCCAGCTTCTGGGGGTGGGAATGTGGTTCACCTGGGCTGGGTCTCATGGGCTGGACCCACAGTGTCAGTGAGGGCTGCATCCTCCCTCATCCCCATGAGGGTGGGACCTGCTTCTGAGCTCCCTTCTTGGTTACTGGCAGGACACGGGTGTTCTGGGTAGTTGGCCTGAGGCCTTAGTTCCTTGTTATGTGGGTCTCTCCTAAACGGCAGCTCAAGGGGAGAGAGCCAGCTGAAATTCTGCAACCTTCTCAAAAGTGAAATCCCACCGCCCTTGCTGTTTACCAGCGACTGGAGGCCCTCCCTGAAGGGGTGGGGGATGCCCCCATAGGTAAGAACTGCCGGGGGCATTTTCAGAGATTGCCTCCCGCAAAAGAATGATCTAGTCTTAAGGCAGTTTAAAGTGAGGGCCTATGTTGAGGACACTGATAATTAGCCGTCCAGGTTTTATGGATCTCTTACAGGTATGAATAAGGAAGGCGCCTCTCCATTTTCCAATTATTTGTATAAGTGAATTTCTTTCTATTTGTAAAGAGTTTTCAAATGCTTAAATTAACATGACTAAGCATGAATATATAATAAAAATCGCTTATTTGAATAGTTCCCTACAGAGGTGTAGACAAACTTTTTTTCCCTAGAGTTGCTTATTGTGCTGGCAGTTTTCTGTAAGCGGTTACCTGGATTACACGTAACTCCAGGAAGAAATCAGCACGTTAGATTTTACACACACCAGGCAGCTTTCCATTGCCTGAGCTGATCAATTTCTCTGGCATGACAGATGAAATTTAGGATGTGTGAAAAAATAGATTCCATGCAATCATTTTTATAGTGAAAGGGCACATCATTCTTACATGACTAAATACAAAAACATTATTTCAGAAAATAAAGCCAAGGAGGGAAAAGAGAACCGGGCTGACGGTGAGGTAAAGCCAACCATGCACAGTTTGCAGAACACAGGTCTTTCGTCATCTTTTATTTATGGAATTCATTAAAATGGGATGCTAATATACCATGCTCTAAGAGAAATCCTGCACAGGGTCCTCCCTGGATCCTCTGGGCCAGGAACAGTACTGCAGCTGGTGGGTCAGTGACTCGGGTGTGTGAGTGAGTTCACACTCAGTGCTATCAGGCGGGGTGTGCACGGGGGCTTGTGCTTATTCTAGTTAGTGTCTGTTTTGGTGGTAATTTCTCCTGCATTTCCGGGTTGTGCGGAGACCTATCCCCACTGCAGACGACACTAACCCGGTGTGAATAGGAGTCTTATTTCTGCTGTTATTGCATGCTAATGGGGAAACAATGCTTATTTTTATTAGGCCCAGAAGGAGCACATTTCCTCAGACACTGCAGAAGCGTCTGTTAAATCATTCAGAATCAGAAAGGTTAAATATTCATATCCGGCTTGCGCTGTAATAACACGCCTCCCAGAGTCAGCTCCTCCGGGCAGAGTTGGCTCCACGTGGTGGCCTTGGAAATGTGAACATTATTCCCAAGATGGCAACATTTGCTTTGGCCAAAGATTTGCAAGCTGGATGGACACAAAGGCTTTTTGCAGGTGGGGGGTCAGACCAACCCCAGGCCATCTAGTGACCCCCTCAGGGTCCGATGTTGCAGGGGGACCTCTGTCTTCAGGGACTGGACTCTAGTGAAATGGGTGGGAAATGCAAGTATCTCAAAACTGTCAGGCCTTCAGCAGCGCCGCAGCCTGGGGATGGGCCCAAGGCCGCCTGGGCCGCGAGACTTTCACTTACCTGGATCCATTTGTGGGTCCAGCGACCACAATCCTTGGGTCCCTGCTGCCTCATTCTTCATGACCCACCCAGAAACACTGAGCTAGTTACTGAGGAATCCTTCTCACCCATTCTGCTGTTATCAGCTCTCAGTTTCTGCATCCTGGATGGCTCCCCATTTTCTCTTCAAAACAATCAACTTCTAGTTGCACTTAAAACTTTCTAGGAAGTGTTTCCCTGCACATTGCCTCTTCCCAGGTCTTCCAGGACACATATTTCTATCACTGTCCCTCCCTTTGATTTTACAAGTATTTGGTTAAGTACACATTTTGTCTAATAGACTTCCGACGGCGGAGACTGCATCCCACTTACCTCTGTGCACAGGGGTCCTGGAACCCCATACAAGCCCAATCCACATGGAAGGAGGAAATACATGAATACAACCAAAAAATACCATAAAGATGTAAATGCAACAAAAATAACAGTGATCGTGTTGGTAATAATGTTGAATAATGGTGCCGAAACTATCTGAGAAATTCCATGAGGATTTTCTTATATATGAAAAGAATATAAAAATAGTCTTATATCTGTTGTATAATCCACTCCACAAGAGAGTTTGTCTCATGGCTAATAAAGTTATTCAGGCAGTCAGAGAGATTAACCACCGTGCATTAAGCCTTAAGGAAATTGAGAGGCACCTTTGCAGTAAGATTTTCATCCCTAGGTATATCCGGATTTTCTTCTACCCTTCCTTTCTCTACACCTTTCTCTTTTCCTTTTTTTAAATTGCTTTGTACCCTGATACACCTCTATGCACTGTAGTTACATTGTGGTGTGAACCAACCGCTGTGAGCAGGAGGCCCAGTGCAGGTCTGTGGGTTCCACGTGATAGGCGTGGCTGCCATCCTCCCAGGACTGGTAGGATGCTGCAAGAAATAATATATCTTAAAAAAAGACTTAGGCTTGCTTTCTGAAACAGGATCCCTGCTTATTATCCCACGAGCAGTGACGGGTACTGTGTGGTAAAGTGAGAACACACCGGGGCATCGGGGATGGAGAGGAAGTCGGTGAGTTAATGGAGGGAACACCCTTAGAGCTGTCAGGCGTCTGCCCTTGTGACACTTTGTAAGTACGGACGGTCACGACAGTTTGGTGAGCAGGAACAGTCTTGCTGGGTCCTAGAAAGGTAGTGGGAATTCCAGGGCCCCATGCAAGGCAGTGTTAATCAGAGCTGCTATAGCCATTCACTTAGAAAATGCAGACTAGACCATGAGCAGACTGAGGCAGCTCCAGCCTCACCTGGGGTGTGTCTGTGGGGATTGCATGGGGAATCCTCCTCACAGCCAGGAGGTCCAAGCCCTCAGGTCTCCACCATGCCCCAATCCAGATGCTGTGTCTCCCTTGAATTTGACTTAATGGCTTAAGGCCATCTTTCCAGGAGGAAAGACCTTGGCTCAGAAGGAGGAGGGCACAGCATGGGACTTGACTTAGCTCTCGAGTGATACAAACTGCATGTGCAATGTAGGTGGCAGGTGCTTGGGAGGCAGCAGAAGCTGGGAGGGTCGGGCCACATCAGCAGGACTAAGGACCCTTCATGGAGTCCATCATTCTGTTAAGCATCTAAAACTACATTGGTTACTTGGGAGCATTACTTTGAAATAATGGGCCACGCCTTTGGCAATCTATTTGCAGAGAAATGCATTCTGTGACTGCATTGTTTCATATCGGAAGGGTTTTGTTTTGCTTCGATTTTGTGTTAGGTGCATTCTTGGTCTCTGAGAACACTGGAATCCATTCCATCTATAGGTTATGTACCTAAATATATTACTATTTGAGGGACAAATGTCACAGCTATCAAACTTGATATAAAGATAATTAAATAGGCATTCTTTGCTATATCGTAAAAGACAGATTCACCCTGAAACCCATTCTTAGCAACATACCCCATTATTGAGTCTAATAACTTCATAGACAATATTCATTCCAAATAGAAGACACACATTTGATCCTTAAAGACAAATACCTTTTCTTTAAAAGAAGAAGGAATAGACTTCCCCTTACCTCTTTGTAACTGTCTGCATTTATTAAACTGCTACTAACACATGTCTGTGCACACACATGGCAGATCCAAGGAAGTGGGCAATTTTGGCTGCTTAAGGACCACTTTTCAGTGAGAACCACATGATTTCTGAAGCTGCCACAGGAGGAGACTGTCACTGGTCCATTTGCTACTGACCATTCATTCCTAGCTGCCAAATCCATTCCTCTTTCTGACTGGGATCAATGGTCTGAGACAAACATTAAATGCTGTCCTCAGCTTCCAGATTGAGAGATTTCAGGCCTTTGCCTCTGGAGAGCTTCTCCAGGACGCTCCCTGACCTTGTATTTCTGTGTCTTGCACTTGGCACTAGAGCAGCCAAGGGGAAAATGCTCCCACATCTTCCGTGTCCCCTGCTGTCCTGCTCTGCCTGAGCCTCATGGCTGGTGGTGGCCTCAGAGGACGAGGAACGTGGCAGGGGACAGGGCCCTCTGCTCAGCCTACCCCATGCGGCGCGCTCAGCCGGTGTCTTGGTTTCCAGCTCCACGTCTACCATTTGCTGCTGCTGTTTCATGAAATAAATAACTTCACTCTAAGAAGAGGTAATTTTATTAAATTAACTAAGTTAGCTTAGGATCCAAGTCAATTCTGAGTTGCAAATTATTTTATGTAAAAAAGTTTACAATCTATCATTTAATGAATATTCCCAATCATAATCATTATTTCTCAGCCTGGAAAATGATTAAATCCAAGCTTCTATAGATTCAGACCTTTATAATATAATTTATGTTATTGGGTCAGAGAAATCTTGAGACACAGAAAAACACTTCCCAGGCTTGGCTCCCAGTGAGTTGGATGCTGGCCACATATGCCAAAGCTGGTGGGTTCAAGCTCGGCCTGGGGCCAGCTAAACAACAATGACAACTGTAGACACAAAATAGCCGGGTGTTGTGGTAGACGCTTGTCGTCCCAGCTACTTGAAAGGCTACGGCAAGAGAATCACTTAAGCCGGAGAGTTTGAGGTTATTGTGAGCTGTGATGCCACAGCACTCTACTGAGGGCGACATAGTGACACTCTCTCAAAAATAAATAGACAACAACAAAAAAAACCCCACTTTCCATAAATTATTTCTTCTGCATGGCTACAAAAACAAAAGACAGTCAGCTCTATACCAAAAAAGATACCATTAAATTTCTGGAATGCGAGTTTACTTCAATCTGCGCTGTTTGATAATAGCCAAAGCCTCTTAAAGTATATAAGTGCTACATATTTTTCGATACCTACTTCAACTTTAAGGATTTTCCACCATAGTATTGATTTTTGTCAACAATCTAGAGTTTGTTTTTATTAATAAATAGTCCAAATTCAGGTTTACTTATTTAGATTTCTTGGGTTTTGACTAACTTTGTTTAGTAATGCATACTGTAGATATCGTTAATTTTATTGCATAAATACTTGAAAATCATCCCCAGCTCTACTACAGAAAATGAATAAATTTAATGTAAGTTTTTGTCTAAATAGGGTGTACCAGCTATGATTTAATAATAATAAAAAAAAGGATAGGGTGTACTGTGCACAAGAGCATCTATTTCCAGGATGAATTCTCAGGACAGAAATATCAGTACCTCTTACAGCTATGGTCAAAAATCAGTAGACCAGGCAAAATCTTAATTTTATTTCCAGTGGGTTCTCTAATCAATGGCATAAATTCAATTTTCAAGATGTATTTTCAAAGACCCGTTTTTGCCTAAGATTTGTTCAAGTGCTCAATCAATAATCATTTAAATGTGCAGGTAATCGCAACAAGATAGTGACCTGAGTCTTGAGTCAGCATTTGGGTGATAGGAATAATTGATCATTATAATAGGTTTTCAACTTGAAGAATTAATTTTTATTGAAAGGTTTTTGTATTAATATTTAGAAAAAAATAAATGGATTTGTTTTCTTTCTGAAAGGACAAAGGGACTTTTTAATGCAAGGTTCTGCTATCCTGATATTTATCACAGAGGTGAACTATTCCTTTCTATTAATAGGGCTTTCAGAAAATATTAAGATAGACTCTTTTATTACAACATGTGGACAACACCTCCCTGGAGGCCATGGCTCAGGGAAACAGCATTTGACTTGCGTCACAGTTAATGTGCATTTCAAGTATGCAAGTGAACTGTGTCTTTGGGTAGGGGAAGCAGTGAGGAAACCAGAATCTATAAACCTTTGGACATCAACCTTGACAGTTTCTTAATGGAGAGAATAAGTATTTTTACCACTTCAATTCTCCAAAATACTTGCAAAAAAATAAAAAATAAAATAAAGATTTATGAAAGTAAATATTAGAAGCATTATCTGTTTAATGAATCGTAGAAAGACATAAACTGCAGTGGAGGTGGGACATGGTATGTGTGGGAAATGCCCACAGGGTTTAATTTTAGAAGCCCTGAGCTCAAATTTCATCCTGCCACTCATTAGGGCTGAGACAAATGGTCAGCCTAAGTGCAGGTGGTCACAGTTGAGTTTGTTATGTTTATTGCTACGTCTCCATGCTCCAGGACAGCATCTGACATGGGGAGTCCACACTCATAAACCACTGCATTTGTAGAAGAGATCAATGAAGACTTAAGGCAAATCAGTGAACCTCGCTGAGCTTCAGTGTCCTGAACAGGGAGAAGGGTTGAATCTACGCAAATGAAAATGCAACGGTTTGGGAAGCTGTGAAAAAATCTGGGTGCAGCCTTCAGAAAGGAATTGCAGCATCAGCAGGATGGTTCAGCAGGAATTGAAGCATTAGTACCACGTCCGGCTGGAGGGCCACCGGCTGGGGAGGCACACAGAGGGGCCCTTGCCGGCAAATAAGGACATGTTTGGCCGGGAGCTTTTGTGCGACTTTCAGACTGACTTTTCACCCTAGATGCCCAGGCCCGGGGTTTCCGGCCTGGCTCCCTGATCTTTGACCTTTGATTCCTTTTCTCCTCTTGATGTTTCGTCAACTTTGACTCCTTACTCCATTATTGACCTATGCCTTTCCTTAATTTTTTTGCCTTTCACCTTTCTATGACTAATCCACCCTTCATCTTGAGATCTTCTGCAGTTTTTGGTGGCTCCAACATGATCCTTTGTCACCATAAACCCCTTTGTCACCATAGCTGCCCTAAACCTGTTGTGCCACTCTTCTAGGTAACATTGTTTCCATATAGAGTTCTTTATCAGCTTGAAGGCTGTGTCTACATCACTCCTGTATTTCTTTTTCCTGCATGAAAAACATCACTCACTGGGGCGTCCCCAGGCCTTGAGCCCTGGGGGCAGTGCTTTGTGAAATATTACTTTATTTCACCCGTTGTCTGTGCTGCCTGTCTGCCAGTACCATGCTGGGCGACAGGGACAAGGGAGAGGGTGGAGGGACCTGCCACTGAATCTGCAGCGGAGGGGGATTAAATGAAAAAGGACAACTATAAAAAAGTCACATGGAGAAAGTGGAGGTGTAAGTATAAATACGAGGGGGTCAGAGGAGGCTCCGCTCAGGACATGGCGAGTAGGCTGAAGCCTGGAGACATAGCAGAGTGGCTAGGGAAGAGGACGTGGGGCAGCAGGGGGGCCCAGCAAGGCTGGGGAGACGCACAGGCTGGACAAGCATGGCCACGACTCGGAAGAGACGATGAGGCTCGGTCAAGGGTGGGGTGAGGGTGGGGGATGGTAGAAAGGCTACCACTTACCAAGCTGCGGGGAATTCTAATTATGCAGCAATCCTCTGATGTAACTGCTGGTTACATTTTATACACGGTGAAATTAAAACTCAGAGAATGTGGTACAATTGTTCCAGGTCACATGGATACTCGGCAAAGAAATCGGGACCAAACCCCAGACTCAGCTGAGGCCCATCTGCCGAGCCTTAGGTCAGAGCCCGGTGCAGGGTTGGGGCAGCACCAGCACAGGGCGTGGGTGAACAGGCAGCACATAGGGAGGCCCAAGACAGCAGGTGCCATGAGTCAGTCTGCAGCTTCAGGATGAAGTTTGTAAGCCCTGGGCCGCTGGCGTCTCTGCATGGGTGGTGGGTGAGTCCCAGGGAAAGAAGCCACACAGCACCAATGAAGGCATTCCTCTCCCAGCTTTCTCAATTTCTTTCTATTTTTTCTAATAGAAATACAGGGGTGAGGAAAAGTTTTGCATTGATATGAAGCACAATTTAGACTGAAGGCTAAGAAAATCTTTTCAATTTATTTCTTGCTTAGATCCTCTTGGTCCACGCTTACCACCACTTTTGCATAAATGATTAGATCAGTCTGAATGGAGCCAATGGCACAGAATATTACCTGAAGTACTGTTCTTACATCTTATACACTATGCGTTGAGTTTCATTTGGTGTCACTATATATGTTTTTTTGAAAAATGTCTGGATGGAGCTTCCAAATAAGTGTATTTAAGTATGCTCGTGCTTCTGGTATTTCCTTGTAAGAAAGAAGGTAAAAGTCATTTCTCACCAGCAAGAACAGAGACATTGTGGATATAACATTCTAAAAGCAATTTAAACATTCTTTTACATTGCTTTAGTAAGTTAAATGTCCTTTTTTAAATATGGCAAATAAAAATATTGCCATATTTAAACAGCAACAACAACAACAACAACAAAGATTTAGTAACTAGCCTATAATTATGTCCCAGGGGAAAAAATGGAATGAAAAGATACTATTCTTCTTAACCAGCAATCAGATCCCCATCCTGGGTGCTCAGCTCAGATTTTTTTCTTTCTCATCTGCATCTCCAAGGTCAAGTAGTCCTGGTGGAGACTTCCAAGGAAAACCCAGCTGTTCCCCCCTGCTCAATTTGGGTGATGGGTCTCTCTCACTAAGAACCTTCCTACAACCAGAACCCAGAAACTCTTCTGCATGAGCTGGATACTGTAATTTCTTACCGATTAAACATTTTGTTCCCAATATTTTATTTGAAAATGTCTGCAAGAAATGTTAGGACATGGTGATAGGAGACTGAGAAACTACATTTGCATGGTTTAAACTGAGCAGAAATATCTCTGATGTCCTTTTACCCTGTTCTTATTTTCCCAGGCTTGCCAATGATCACCATTCTATAAATAAACATACACATCTACATATTTAGCATGTTGAAATAGGGAAAGGAAAGTGGAGGGGCACAAAGACTATTCTAAGACACACTAGGTTGGACAGATACAATTCTTCCCGATCCAAGTAAATTTGAGAAAGATGGTGCACGTCATCCTTCTCTGAGAGATTTATGATAAATCTTGGTGTGAAGAAAACTTAGAGAATTTCAATATAAAGAATCCTATTGCAATATCTGAACTCAGTGTTTCCCCAATAATTGCTCAAGACAAACAATTTTTATGACAACAATTATTCCATAGCCTGTTTTAACAACACTTTTGTAGATGAAAATAATGGGCTACTGTCTGATTTTTAAAAATATATATATATATATAACTGATATCACTAACTTGTCCCTTTAAAAACATATAAAGCTAAAAGCAAATTTGAAGTTAGTTCCTGAATCCACAACTTTCCTAGAGGGACTGAGATACCAACCCACACCTATGTGCCTTCACAATGGGCTGATTTTCCTTTATTGTTTTTACCCAAAATTATACCGTTGGAGCGTGGGTTGCCACCCTGCCCCGCTTTTCATGTATACACTGTAAATGGAGCCTCCACGCAGCCTCCACCCTCTGTATCCTCCTCACATTCGTGCTCTTGGCCAATCCACAACCTTTCTGTTTTTAAGGCCCATGACAAATTCCATCCCACTTCAAAGCCTTTCCTGAAGATTCGCTTCCATTTAGTTTAGTCCAATAAACATTTATTAAATGATTAATTCATCTTTCACTTTGAACTGTGAGCCAGAGAAATAAAATGAAGATATGTCTCTGCTCTTAAGGATATTATAGTCTGGCCGGGAGGACAGTCACATCAACAGAAAAGCAAAGTATCCTAAGGGAGACATCAGAGCATGTCACTGCAACAGAGCAGCCCGGGAGAGCATCCGTAGGCCAGGGAGGATGCAGGTTCTTATGTTTGTACATGCCTTGGGTACAATAAGGCGATTTGGTAAAACTTAAATGCCTCTTTTTACAAAAGACATATACCCAAGCACACACATGCACACGCAAATAGATAATAAGATTTCAAAGGAAATCAATTCCATTATATGAAAATATGGATATCAAAATATTAAAAAAAAGTGTGACAGCAAATAAATATATCACCTCTTTATTAAGGAATTAAATAATAAATATGATCCGGTAGTGGCTTAATAACTACCAGCATTTTGAAAATGGAAACCATATTAACTATACTGTGGTTTAAAAATATTTCTTATACATACTAAAGCCCATGTCCTAAGAATTGCTGTATTTATGTGCTCTGTTGGCTATACATATGTGGTCTGTTCACGTTAAATTCCAGATAGGCCGGTGACAGGAGAAACATGCTTTTCCATTCAAATTTATCCATCCCTCCTGAAATTTATCCACAAACTCAATAAGGTTAAAACCTTTTATACTGAAGTGATTGAGTAAAAATTCCTTACATAGAACCAAGAGATAGTTTTTCGGATGCGAAAAAGAGTTGTTCTGGTGGGCACAGGAATTCAGAGCAATCAAAAAAAAAAAAAAAAAAAAAATTAAAGAAAAAGAGTTACCAAAATAAACCTGAGTGATAGTGTGCACTGTTGGTGTATGAATTACAAAACGGTACTTAGCCTTGCTTGGAAATAGGGCAGAGAGTATGAGGGTCTCACCTGCCATGGTGAACTCTTTTGCTCTCATTGGTGTGTTTTTCTAACTTAAAGAAAAAGCACATCTATATTACATGCGTCAGAAAAAATCACATATATGTATGTACATATGTGATACATAGACATGTATATTTCCCCTTATTAGATTCTAAATCTCTAAAGCAAGATTGCATTCTGTACTTTGTTTCTCTACAATATTCCATAAACCACAGATGTCCAATGATACTTTCTTACATTAAAATCTTCCTTCATAGCTTTCCTGATGACTTCACCATAGGGAATAGGTATCCACACAGAAATTCTTGACACAGTAAGTCCAACTAAAATTATTTACATGAAGAAATATTCAGATAAAGGCAAAGAACTAAGGGCTAAGACGTTCAATGCGCCCATGAAGCTCTGAAAACAACCAGATAGGAGGATGCACCACAGAGAATTGTTTAAACAAAACACAATGTAGGCTTATGAGGAGTCATGGAATATCACATCATCATAAACATCATGAAGAATATTAAAAACACAGCAACGTATTTACAATATTTTTATCAGGAGAAAATAGTTGTTAGTACTGTATACACAATCTGAGGTCATGTCACACCTGAGACTTCGCTGTGAATTTAAAAGAGTCAACAAATACAACTTTAATTGACTCTTAAGCCATAGGGCAAATTGTACAGCCTGGAAGTGGTGGGTGCCTGAGGCAGCACATCCATGCTCTGACTTTACTGTGTTTCAGAGTTTTAAAAGTTAACTAGTGCTAAGAAGCGAAGGAGATTTGCAGAGTGACTGATTGAGAAGACAAGTTTGGCAATGAAGTACGGAAAAAAATAGCTGAATTAATAAAACACTTACGGCTCTTCCGTATTTCATTCAGAATGCACCCAGAATGGATCTTAAGGCCACTTCCCTTTCAAGTGGTCAGCTGTAGGTTGGCGCCCCTGGCAGTCAGCTGGGTGAAGGTGAGATGTAGGAGTTCCATCTGCCTCTTGTCACTAGTCCCTGAAATTGCTGCAAAAAGAAATAATACATTTAAGATTGAGTGCTGTCACCTTAAGATTTAATGACTAATGTCAGCCCTTACCTGCTGGGCATGACGGGTGATGGGAGGTCCATGAGAGCCAGGTGTGCTCAGGAAGAAGGAGGAGTGCACCATCGGGGTGGCTTTTCCCAGAAAAGCCTGGAGAGCAGCGTTGGGCTTCTCCTACCCAAAGCTGAGACACAGTCAGAGAATCCATCAGCAGGGGCAGCAGAAGGCTAAAACGAGTTTAGTTTCTTGTCTGTAGAACTAGTTCGACCTTTTAGAATTGGGCTATTTTTCATTTTATAGATTAAAAGACAAAGAAAGAGGGAAAAACCATTAACTATGCTTTTGATCTCAGGGTCTACATATATTAAGTATATACTACAGTGATGCCTGGAAGTGTAATAGAAATTGGCATGCCTAATGATGTGAAATAAAACTTGAGACTCAGAGCGGATGGTTGGCTTGATCCACGTGGGTGTCTCTTATTGACCCTGTGAAGGTTTTCAGACTGTGGGACAAACACTAAAATGTGCAGGTCCTTCTGTGCCTCTGGCCACCACACTCATACATCATATCCTGACGGTGTCCAGGTGTCTCTTATGATGTCTCTCCTTTTTCTTTTCTCTTATCTCTTTGCATATACAGGCTCATGCACGTTACTATTTAGACTTCGCTTCAGTTGGGGACAGCTTAACCCTTCCAGCTTGAATTAGGCACCTCCTGGGTTTTCTCTTTCTGTCTCACGTGTGTGCCTGTCAGAGTGAGTGCCATGTTGTGTCAAACTTTCTTCTGTGACCTCCCTTGGCCCATGACATGCCTGTATCAAAGGCTGTTCTGTTCCCTCAGACTCACCCACCTGAGGAGCTGCAGCCACTAGTCCCAGCTCTTGCTGCGACCAACATTGCACAGGCACACCCAGACAATGGCCCCGCCCACTGGCATCATGCAGCGTCTGTCTCACCCTCGCCTGGAGCTGCCCCGCTGTTGCCCCAGGCTGAGCTGTCATCCATAACATCTGCAGGTGCAGGGCAGGAGCACCAGGAGTGGTGAGGGCGATGAGGGTGTGTCCAAGAGAGACTGGAGCCAGGGGAAAAATTTGTTTTTCTCTCTTGCCCGGATAGGCTGTCCAGAGAAACAATTGGTCGTATAGCTATTCAAGGCATTTCTGTTACATGAAGAGATAAATAATCTAAAGTTATGCATGCATTAAAGTAACAAAGTCAAAGAGCCTAAGGAAATAAATGTAGGCTTCAGCCTGAGCAGAACACAAAACTGCAAGCATCAATATTTAATTGCACAGATTATCATGACAATTAAGAAAGAGAAAGCTTTTTTTTTTTTTTAATTTTTAGAATGCTAGATTTCTTTGATAGCCATGAAGATGTAGACAAATCGGAAGGGATCCACACTCCAAGTTTAATGATCAAGGAAATGGGAGGATTGGCTTAACGGGACAAACAATCAGGACTAAAGAAAGTTTAAGCTTGACTAAGGCTGATGGGGGGTGAACCTGCAGTTCAAACACAACCCTAGGGTGGGAATAGTGGGGTGTGAGAACTTGGTAGCATGAAATTAATGGGATGCAGCCCCAAAAGAGAAAAATGTTCAGAGGAGTGTTGTCAGCCCCAAGCTTTGGAAAGTAACTGACCAAAGACCTGGAAAACATGATTTCAAGGAAGAGTATTCTAGGGGGGAGAAGGTTATCAGGACTGTATCTCCATTCCAAGTGTCAGTAGGATCAGTCCCCGAGGCCAGGGTTTCCACTGTCACTATTCCTGTCCAACATAGTGTCAGAAGTCCCAGACAGGGCAATCTGGCAAGAGAAGGGTATCACCGTATCCAGATGGGGACAGAGGAGGCCAAACATTCACTGTTGGCTGATGATATGATCTTATACTTAGAAAATTCAAAGGACTCTACCACAGACTCCTGGAAGTGATGAAGAAATACAACAACATCTTGGGATATAAAATCAGTGTCCACAAACCAGTAGCCTTTATGTATACCAGCAACAGTCATGCAGGAAACCAATGCCCTTCTCAGTAACTTCAAAGAAAACGAAATACCTTGGAATATACTTCACAAAGAAAGTGAACAATTTCTACATAAAGAACTATGAAACAAAAGAAAAAGCAGCAGATGTTAACAAATGGAAGAACATGCCCTGCTCATGGCTGGAAAGAATCAGTATCATTAAAATGTCTATACTACCCAAATGATCTGCAGATTTAATGCAGTTTCTACAAAAACACCACCGTTATACTTTGAAGAACTTGAAAAAATTGTCTTAAATTTATATAGAATGAGAAAAAACTGTGAATAGCCAATGAAGTTGTATAAAAAATAATAATAATAATAATCACCAAATCTGCAGGCATCACATTACCAGACTTCAGGTTATACTATAAGTTACTAGTGATCAAAACAGCTTGGTACTGGCATAAATATAGACACACAGATATATGGAACTGACTGATAACGGAGTTGAAATTTGCCTCATATCACCATCTGATCGTCAATAAACCATACAAACCTTACACTGGGGAAAAGAATTCTTATTTAATAAATGGTCTTTTACATGTGGTAAAATTAGGTTACATTATTTGCATTTGTAAGATAAAATCCAAAGTCTGAGTTGTAGTTGAACCTTACATGTAGCCACATGTAAATGACTGAAACTGGACCCACCTCACATCTTGTCATTTAAGGAAATTAACTCATTCTGGATAAAAGATTTAAATCTAAGACATGAAACCAAAAAACCCTAGAAGAAAGTGTGCAAAACTCTTAATAATAGCATCACTGAGAAAGAATTTATGAAGAAGACCCTTTGCCAACTGCAGCAACAAAAAATATCAATAAATGAGACCCGCTCAATTTAAAAAGCTTCTGCACACAGCTAAGGACACAGTCAACAAAGCAAATAGATGACCTTCAGAATGGGAGAAGATATTCACATGTTACAAATCAGACAAAGGGCCAGTGGCCGAATATAGAAAGAACTCAAGCAAATCAACAAGAAAAGAGCAAACAATCCCATCAATCAGTGGGGAAGGAACATGAACAGAACCTCTTCCCAAGACGACAGACAAGAGGCCAACAAACACATGACAAATGCTCATCGTCCCTCATCATCAGAGAAATAAAAAAACCACTTTGAGATATCACCCAACACCAGTGAGACTAGTCCACATCACAAGGTCCCAAGGACGCAGATGCTGGCAGCAATGAGGACAGAGGGTGCCCGGATGTGCTGTTGGTGGGACTGAAAACTAGCACAGCCTTTTTGGAAAAAAGTCTGGCGACTCCTCAAAGAGCTGAGAGTACACCTTCCATTTGATCCTGCAGTCCCACTACAAGTATCTACCCAGAAGAAAACAAATCATTTTATCATAAAGATGTTTGCACTTGACTGTTTATAGCAGCTCAGTTCATATTTGTAAGGATGTGGAAAGAACCTAACTGCCCATCAAATGGATTAATAAACTGTGGTTTATGTATGCCATGGAATATTATTCAGTCATGAAAAAGAGGAAGACTTTGGGTGGCATCTGTAGCTCAGTGGGCAAGGCAGTGGCACCATACACCAAGACTGGCAGGTTTGAACTTGGCCTGGGCCAGCTAAACAACAATGACACTGCAACAACAAAAAAAAATAGCAGGCATTATGGCGGGCACCCTTAGTCTCAGCTACTTGGGAGGCTGAGGCAAGGGAATCACTTAAGCCCAAGAGTTTGAGGTTGCTGTGAGCTGTGATGTTACGGCACTGTACCAAAGGTGATATAGTGAGACTGTGTCTCAAAAGAAGAAAAAAAAAAAAAAAGAGGAAGACTTTGAATCTTTTGTATTTACCTGGATCGAGTTAGCAAACCTACTTTTAAGTAAAGATAAAAATGGAAAAGCAAGCATCTTATGTACTGAACATTAATCTGAAAATAGTAGATCAAGGACCACATGCCCACATGAGAGAAAAACATCATTAAATTCAAAAATGCAGAGGGAGGGAGCTTGGTTAGTTGCCAGGTATGAGGCACAATACAGGTGTATATGGCACACTTCCTGGGTGAAAGACTCAACTGTAATTCAGACTTTGGACTTTACCTTACAAACACAAAAAATATAACCTAATCATGTACCCTCATATTAATAAATAAACAAATAAATTTTAAAAGAATGAGATTACCTCAAGTGCATTCCTTCCTCTGGGGGCTGATGGATTGTGAATTTAATTCTGCAGATTATGCAGAATCTCTGTAATTTGACCACCCAAGGGACTATAAGAAATTGGTCAATATAAGGAGCTAGGTCCACTGTACTGGTGCATATAGTGGTGCAGGTCCAGTCTGTGAAAATGAGGTCAACATGAGGAGGTGGGCAGTGCAGGGAAGTGGTCAGCCAGGGAGGTTCTACTGTATTTGCAAAGAGAAAAAAAAAAGGGCGGGGGGATGGCAGAGCAGGCTTTGCTGTTAAGAGACTTCCTTCGTTTTCGGACAAGTTCAATTTGATGTTTGACCATAAATGAGTCATATCACTTTTCTGAATATGATTTCCAAAACAGCAAACAAATAAATAAGTAAAATAAGAAGCTTATATAAATAAGTAAAATAAAAGGCTTATCATATAACCTCAAATGGCCTAATACTTCTGTAAAAAATAAAAACAGCCAATCCAAAACTACCCTTTGGTCAGAGTGGGCTGTATTTTTCTCCTGGTTTTCTTTAAGCTTGGCATTGAACCAGCTTATCTGAAAACTCTTTGCCTACTTTCATTTGCTTTTTCCACTAAATTTTAGAATCTTAAAGAAGACTTCATAATAATGGAGACACTTAATAAATACAGATGGAATTCAGTATTACGTCCAAACCTCTGTAGAGGTCGCCACTCCACTTTGGACCATCCACCTTGACTCTTGCGACCGAATTCTGTACTTCTCTTTGATGACTTAGTCTGCTCCAGGGTCCTGTCTCCCTTGGTACCTCTCCCTTTTCCAGGCCAGTTCCCAGGGGTCAGTCTGCTCAGAGCAACAGTGTCATGTCCGCATGTCATGCAGTGGAGTGCTCCCCTCAAACCCCAGGGCTGCCTGGTCCATGATCTCACCTGTGCGACCCTGCCTCACAGCCTTGCTGCGCCTCCCGGACCTGGTCACCTTCTACTCCTCCCGACCCTCTGGCCCGGAAGTCCTGCAGCCTGGATTCCGCACCCTCCTCAGCAGGCCAGTCTGGCTGTGAGGCACATGGAGGGAGCTCGGGGAAGGCACTGCTGCCTCCTGCCTGCTCCCAGGATCCCTGTGAAGGTCTGGGAGAGGCGGAGACTGCACTTTCCTACGTGCTTTGCAAGGATGTCATCTTAGGCAGCTTTGGAGAACAGGGGCCTGCAACCAGGGCCTGGTTTGGAGGGAGTCTGTGTTTTCCTGGGCTGGTCTCCTGGAGCCTGCTGGCCCAGGCACTGGCTGAGATGTCCTTCCTTACCTTTTCTCTCTGGCAAAACACCCAGAGAACCCACTGCTCTGCTTTCTGTTAGTACGTGGGACCTTACAAGTAATCAGATTTTTTTTTTTTTTAATGGAGGCAACAGATTGCAGCTGGATGAATGGTCTCCCTCGCCCCGGCCAGGAAGGAGAGGTGCAAGGCAGCAGTGTTCAGCCAGCAGGCACGCCTTCGCCTGTCACAGGAGACTGGCCTTCCTAGCTGGGCCTTCACACCACATCACTCCTGTCTCAGCAAGAAGCATGAAGAACATGTCAGCAGGACTCTACTCTCTGAGCCCAGGGGACAACGTGCCTCTTCCCAAGAAAATGGGCACTGTTAAGCTGTAAAATCCACTGTGAAAGAAATAACTCTTGGAACCAACCCCAGGGCCTGAGACTCAGGCCGTGCTTCTCAGTGTCACCCCTGTGTCGGTCAGGGTGTGAGCCCAGGTGCTGGGACTTACTGCCGCCTACCTTGACTTTACTGTCCCCATCGTCATTTCCAGGGCAATCTCAGATATACATGGTTTTAATTACTTAAAGGAAGTCAAACAGTAAAAGAAAAGAAAAAATCTAAAGTCAATTTACAGAGACACACTGGAAACAAACATAATAAAATAGCCCAAGGAGCAAAAGGAGTCAGTGCAAATCTCCCCCAGCCCAGCTCGGGGTGACTGCCAGATGCTGAGAGCGCCTGGTGATAGGATGAAGATCTTACAAGTTGTAGGAGGTTTTCAATTTCATTCTGGGCCTACCTCTCCCAGGCCAGGGTAGCCTCCCTAACGAGGTGCTCTCCCTCCAAGTGGAGTTCTTCAGCCTTCCAGAAACCAGCGTTCCAGGAAAGGGGAGCCAAACAGGCACAGATGGGGCTTGTTGGACCCTGAAAGGGAAGCATTACCTGCTGAAGTCACTGGGCGGCTGCGATTATTACAGGTCTCTGGGTTCATTGTCAAGTTGAGTGGCAGTTGAAGCCAGCAGCAGCAGTGACAGATGGCTTATCTCCAGCTAGTTACGGTAATGGGATCGGAGCCAACTCAAATCTTTTCTTCTCTCTGGAAAAGAAAGAAGAGAAAAACAAACAAACAAACAAACAAACAAACAAACAAAAAAACCCTGGCTGGTTGTCAGCTAGTCAATGTACAAGGGAGAAGACAGCATCATTTCTACAAAGGGTTCATTTATCTGTTTCCTTCTAATCCCTACTTCTAGTTTTCTGAAGTAGAGATTTTGTTTATTTATTACTTACTTTGAACATGTCTTCCTGGAATGTTCAAATTAGCAGGTGCATTATATTGAGTCTTTATTCTGTGTGAACTTGCAATATGGTCTTCTCATAATTGAACCATTTCAGTCAAAGGGTTAGCATGTTAATCGGCCAACTCTTTTATTTATTTATTTTTTCCTGGCTGGAATTTTTGGGCCATTCTACGTGGTGCATAGGATCAAAACAAAAAAAGGCTGCTTATGTGTGCAGGGACTTAACCCCAAATAAAATACAGCCCCGAGAAGCTGACTAATGTGTGTCAATAAAACAAACAAAACATGGCAAACTGTCAAATTTTAAGACCTAATGAGGATGTGAGGGTGTATAAAGCAGGGTGAGGACCTCATGTCCAGCAAACAGCCTATAGGACAACAGAGATGGACACAGTCCTGCATCTGTGGGAGAGATGTCATCAGTCACAGGGCTCTGGAAATTTCTTGGCCACGTAGCAAATAATAGTTCACATCGAGCCACTGACTGCTTTTCCTACAGAAAAGGGACTCTGGGAGATAAAGATCATGAAGCTACTTGCTTTCTGTAACAGTCAGCTGCTGGTGCCCTTCAGGTCTGGATGTGCAGAGGGAGCGCCCTGTGCTTGGGGAGCCCGTCTCACGACCTCTGCTTCCCCTCAGGGCTGCTTCTGTGCTGTTCTCATGTTCATGGACAATGATTCCCAGTCATGGTCACATTTGACAGGCAATACAAGGACTGTGTTAAAAAGTCCAGGATGAGAGTTCGTTGGAAATCAAGATATAAAAGGTAGCTTAGAGTCAAGAAATAAAAAATTACTAAACTTTAATTCAAATAAGCCAATTTAGAGATGAAACCATTTTCTCTCTATTCGGGGAAGCTTTAGTTCAGCTCTGGAGTTTGAGTTAAGAATGAGTACAGGTACCAGAATGTTTATTGCAGCCCAATTTATAATTGCTAAGTCATGGAAGAAGCCCAAGTGCCCATCGAACCATGAATGGACTAGCAAATTGTGGTACATGTATACCATGGAATACTATGCAGCCTTAAAGAAAGATGGAGACTTT
>CAUYPK010070060.1:0-96807 GCA_963574355.1 Loris lydekkerianus
CCTCAGAAGCAGCATAACAAAATCCAAACTTGGCAAAGAGCCACAGTATACAAAATAATGATAAGAGGCAAAGAGCCGAAATTCATTTTGGCCGGGAGCCGCATGCGGCTCTAGCCGCGTGTTCGCCACCCCTGCAATAGAAGAAAGCTGGCATCATAGACAAAACCTATCTGGCCTTACCTGCCTTGGTATATATAAAAAGTGATGATACTAGAATAACTGGCTTAATTATTTGGCGTATTTTTCTAAAATCAAGAAACACTCCATGCTTACAGCTTTTCCCAATCTAAAATCTATTAAGTCTATTAAACAAACAAACAAACAAAAAAAAGCTCAATTTGGCATATTATACAGAAAATCTGTACTGAATGTGTGTTCTTTTACAAATACAAACCATATTCTAAATATCTGTCCTAACTTTGCCTGGGAAGCCAGTGTAAGGCAGAAAAGAACTAAAAGTTAACCTACTGTTTGATCCTGCAGTATCATTACTAAATATCTACCCAGATAAACAAAATCATTTTACAACAAAGACATTTGCACCAGAATGTTTATTGCAGCCCAATTCACAATAGCCAAGTCATGGAAGCAGCCTAAATGCCCATCAACCCATGAATGGATAAATTGTGGTATATATATACCATGGAATACTATGTAACCTGAAGAGGGTGATTTTACATCTTTTATGTTTACCTGGATGGAGCTAGAACAAAGTATCTCAAGAATGGGGAAAAAAAGTATCCAATATACTCAATACTATCATGAAACCAATATATAAACATTTACACATTCATAGGAATGATAAAACACAAAGATAGTCTAGAAAGCAAGAGGGGAGAGGAAGCAGAAGGGAGGGGAGGGTAGAGGGCGAGTGGAGGGAGGGTATTTGGCGGAATCTCACCTAATGTACACAATACAAGGGTACATTTCATAACAACTCAGAGTATATTATAAATGTCCTACCACAAAAATAAGTGAAGTAATAGTTAATTAGTTTGAATTAAGCATTCCACATTGTATATCTAATCATCATATTGTACCCCATAAATGTATACAGTTATGATTTAATAAAAAGTAAAAAAAAAAAAAAAAAAAAGAGTAGTTCCAAGGGGACATCCTGATCTTCATAGTTTCACATACAAATATACTGCCTCATCCACCTTCTTTTTTACGAGACAGGCTTGACCCCTGCTCCCTGTCTAGGACCCTAGCAGAGATGTTAGCTATAATTCAGGAGGTCTGTCACAAACACCTTGTAGATGGAAAGTCCTTGTTCTCGTAACCCAATAAAAAGAGTAGGGAAAATCCAGAAAAAAATAAATGAAACCTCACTTGGAAGTCTGAAGGTATTTTGGATATAAAATATAGCAGGAAGTCCCAAAAGTTATTCTTGGGAGAAAAACTTCTTTCTAGGTCTCATCTCCTCAGTATATAAACTTACAAAGAATGGAGATAAATGGCATGTTTATGCAGATCATATAAATGACTGCCACTATAGATCACTGTTTATCAAGTATCCTATTTTAAATAAAAAAACCAGAAGTCCTGTGTTTTTAATATACAGGCATAGAAAAAAGGTGAAATGTAGTTACCAAGGGAGAATAGGATCAATACATGGGAAGGGGTGGAGATTGTAATAATAAACGTGTCACTTTTCTTCCTTACACAGAGGTTCCATTCTACTTCTATCTTCAATGAGCTTACCAAGCAACTTAAAAAATTAAAACAAAACTAAAAAAGTTATAGATTGCATAGGGTGCTCAAGTAGATTAGAAAAAGGATAGACCATCACTTAGAAAAGCACTAGCAGCAACATGACTTGGGGGGAGGCAGGAAGTCTTTATACTGTGACTAAAATAGTTAATAATTTGTAATTCCATTTTTTTTTTCACCTGAAGTTTCTGTAGATGGAGAATAAATGTTGATGTAGAAGTTATTTTTCTGCACAGTTTGGAGCTGATCACTTTTTATATGCATGTATTCAAGATTGTTATTATACTTAACTGATGATGATGAGAATGTAGATAATGTTGGTAAGGAAAAATAAGGTGAGGAGGTTAATTATGAAGAAAGAATATATGCAGAAAAGGTAAATAATCTAGAAAGTGAACCAAGGAACAATTAAACTCCAAAGAGGGCAAAGAGGAGAGGATATATGCTTTGAAGAGACTCCAATATTGCCTAAACACAACCAGCAGTTACTAAAAGTCATGTTTCTGCATCTTCTTAAAGGAATCAAAACTACTTTGCTGGGGGGTTTTTTGAACAAAAGTCCTGGTGTCTTTTTTCCTTCTAGGCTTTGGCAGCTGCTGAGGTTGTCCCTTGCTCTCTCACCTCCGAAAAGAAGTTGCTCCTACCCCCACGGCTTTGACCTGGGGCTGCTCCCTGCCTCTTCCAGCAATTGCAGGGTACCATTCCACTGGGGTGCCAAGATTGTTACCAAAAGTTCGGCATTTGTCCCCTGAAGCCACATCAGAAAAAAGGGACAAGTGGTTTGAGGAGAAGGAAAGAGAAGTTTATTACTTTGCCAGCAAAGGAGGAAAATGGTAGACATGGTCTCCAAACTAAAATTCCTCTATTAAACTATTTTGATTTAAAAAATAAAAGAACATTCCAAAAACCTGTTTGTTCTACTTGATATTTTAACAGGATATTTTTTAGTCATTCTTTCCCCATAAAATGACATAAATTTTCCAAATCATGCTTATTCATTGCTACAGGATTAGATTTTTAAAGTCCTTTAGGCATGTATCTATGAGACTGCTGCTGTGAAAATCAATGTAATATAACACAAACATTAGCAAAACTGTTAAAACAAAACCAACTATTTGTTTAGAAATATTTATTCCTAAAAACTAAAAGAATTTTTGAATCCTGTGTTTGAATGGGGCTAAGTCTATTTGCATTAGATGTGCCTTCTCTGCTTGGTCACAGAAATGCTATGATCTGTACTAATTGAAAATAATATATTTATGATTTTGATTATTTAAAAAGATACGACCAGTTTATTGTTTAAGAAATTTTAGTAAGAGCCTATGTAACAGTTCTGATAATCAGTTTATGGATATTTTTTAAATATTTAAATTGATATTTACTCTAACTTACAGAAACTTACAGCATCATGATTAGAGTTATTATTTACACTGAGCTATGAATAAAGTATTTTGATGGGAAAACAGTATTTCAATGCCATCACCCCATAAAAATCATAAGGAGTTACACATTTCTAGATGACTAGGACAGAAAAAAAGTGTTACAGAACTTTAGGCTTTTTCTTTACTACAGTAAATTAAGACATTTTGGATGAGAAGAATGGGAAGTTACTTACTACTTGTAAGTTTAAATAGTATCTATGGTAAGTTGTATCAGCAGAATACTACTGAACAGTGACCTGAGGAAACAATAATCACGCCGTAATAATTTGGAGAATCTCTGATGGAACCCAGAAACAGAGGACATAAAAACAACGCTACAACATGTAGAAGATGCTTTTTTAAAGTTAAACAGATCATTTTCATATATAATATCTCTTTTATTCTTCACAAAATCCTCTCAGGATAAGATGGATACTTGTTATAATCTTCATTTTTACAAACTAAAAAACTAAGACTGAAGCATTAAGAAGCACAATGAGTGGCAGAAGTAGAGCTTAAACTCAAGCCTTTTAACTCTAGAGCCAGTCTGCATTGTTCTTTTCCTTTCTCCCTATTCTTCAACAAATGTGAAAGTGGAAACACAGCTTCCCAGACAAAGCAAAGCATGTTGTCACCTCTTACTTTAAAAAGGAGAAAAGGAGGAGAGAAAATAGAAAGGGTGAAAAGTGATGAGCATAAAAAGGGAGAAAGTGAAGGACAGAAGCAGGGACAGAGAGAAGCAGCAACTTAGAGACATCTCCTACTCCAGGAAACTGCCATGCATAAATCAACTGAACTTGTCAAGATCTGAATAAAACTACAGAAGACCCCTAAACAATTTTAAGAAAATCTAATGGAAAAGTTCTGAAAGAGAGAGACAAAAACTGCATCAGTAAGAGCTGATGCTAGTCGCCATCAGGCACCGTGATATGTGTATGTCAGCTCTATTTTCTTACAGCAACCAATAACACTGCATTGTTTTAACAAACAACATTTACCATATTCATCAGCCCTATAGAAATGTCATGTTCAATGAATTAACAAAAAGTCAGAGTAAGGCCTTTTAAGAGAAACCTGCTATACTAAAAATATTCTTTAATTCAAAATCAATACTAAAAACTTTTTTAAATTAAATTTCCCCAACTTCATGAAAAAACAGTTAAGGGTTTAGATTGAAAGACATGGAATATTTTTAAAGTATGCATTATAGTCCCTAAAAATATTTATATAAGTTATTTAACTCACTGTGGAAGTATCAATGATGCTTTTCTCTCGTCCGTCAACATCATCATCTTCATCATCATCACTGAAATCTGCAGCTGCACTTTCAAGGAATTTGAAATTATCCAGCACAGAGGCAGAATCTGTTAACTCGGATTTTCTGGTTTAAAACATGTACACCGTGCTCAGTTAATTTTTTTAACTTCAAGGTAAGAACCCATGATATCCTGCATTAACTTACGTTTATAACTATGACCCCCAAATCTTATTATGATTTACATTGATTCTTATCTAGTACACTTCCCTGGGTTAATAAGAAAAAGCAATATAAGAAGTGGCTACTCTTTTAAAAGTGCTTTGTAAGGTAGGTGAATGAGGGAGTGGGGAGAAGGGAGGACGGAAGGAGATGGGGAGTCATGGTATTATGGTACTCCCTTTGGGGGTGGGACACAATTATACTTAACAAACGAATCAGTGTAACCTAATTCTTTGTACCCTCAATGAATTCCAAACAATAAAAAAAAGAGTACTTTGTAATCATATCTACTTAGATTTGTGGTAATCTAATCTCCCCTTCCCGATTCACTATTATTTTGATCCTTACATCAAACTTAATGTATTTCTTTCTTAAAAACATTTGTATTATCAGTAGAAAATTTATAGAGCTCAATTAAAACTATTCTTCCAGACTAATCATATGTCAGAATTAAGTAACATCATAATTAGACTTTCACGGAATCTTTGATTTTTTATTCACTTAAGAATCCCAGCAACTTTTTTGTAATTTTAGCCTACTTAAATTCAGCCTACTTATTGAACTATTCATATTCTTAAGTAGAATATTTATGATTATATGATACATAATCCAAAATGGAAAATCAAATTTCAAACTACTAGAATTTTTCATATTCTATCAATTAAAACATACCAACTTAAAAATAGATACTTTAAATCAAAGGAAACTATTATTAAACAAAAGTGGTTAAGAAAAAATTTACTTCTAAAAAATTTGAAGGGGTAGGCAGAGTGGTTCCAGCCTGTAATTCTAGCACTTTGGGAGGCGAAGTGGGAGGATCATTTGAACCCAAGATTTTGAGACCAGCCTGGGCAACATAGTGTGACCCTGGGAATCTGTCTCTACAAAAAAAAAAAAAAAAAATTTTAAATTAGCCAGGTACTGTAAGTCCCAGCTGCTAGGGAGACTAAGGCGGGCAGACTGCTTGAGCCAAATGGTTGAGAGAAGTAATGAGCTATGATTGTACTACTGAATTCCAGCCTGGGTAACAAAGCAAGACCCTGTCTCCAAAAGTTAATTAATTAATTAATTAATCTTTAAAAAGAATTTGAGGTATATTTATGAATTTCTGAGTCACCAATAATGAAATTTAAACTCTTACAGATTTGTATTGCATTTCCAAATGAATCTTTTATTAAGTTCTATTAGTAAGTGATTGAGTTTAAAGACATTAAAATATACATTAAATTTAAATTTCAAGCAATTAAAATATCCTAAATAAAAAATTCTAATATTGAATTAAAATAATCATAAATTGTAACTATAATCTTTCTGTATAACTGCCTTCTATCCAAATGAAATTTTTAAATTTTTTAAAAACTTCATTATAATTATTTCTATATTGCTGTCTAGAAATATAAGTAACACCCAAAACCAAAAATATGTACTAAGAACAAGTAATAGCTAAAATAGTTTGCAAACAAAATACTTACCCAATCATTGCCGTCTCTTTAACTTCAGCCTCTGTGCCATTTATAACTGAGTCCTGATTTTTGTCATCTTCCCTGTCAGTGGCATCACTTGAAAAGCCCAACAAAGCTCGCACTCGTTTAGATTTCACATCTAGAATAGTATCTGTGTAACCCACCTCCTGTAGATACCTATATGAAGAGGATCCTTACAATTCAGTGATACTGGAATCAGTAATTTAATATGTAAATAACAGTATTTCTTTAAGTCATTGCCTACATATTAATAGTATAGTACTATGCTAATAAGACTTGTTAATAAATAATCTTCCAGCTGCAGATGGTGCTGTCTCTTGCAGTACCAGCCTCTATGGTCACTGAAAAAAAAAATCAAAGAACTATACAATACACCATTCATTACATTTATCATAAGAAGAAGCTGTTCCTTAATATATCTAACAGCACATTCTTTCCTTTACAAAGGACTGGAGCAAGCTCTCTCCCAGACTCTCCCAAATTACTATTTTATAACAGTGATTCCAGTAGTTTAAATATTTCTAATGTGAAGTGTCATGGATCAACTGTTGTGGTCTACAAAGAATGTTTCTGTATATGTGGTTTCCTCTATGACACACAAGAAGATAGTATTTTAGAGAGTCATTTCTACAGAAGGGAAGCTTCTATCCTGACACAACTCTCAAAAACAGACCACAATTAAATTTTGGGATGTGCGGTGTGTGAGTATACACGTGTGTGTGTGTGTGTGTGTGTGTGTGTGTGCTAGAGAGGCAACAGCATAGAAAAATGAGAATATGCTCAATACTGAGAGGCAGATCTGGATCTTAAGCCAATTTCTGACACTTATTGCTGTATAAACTTCAATTCTCCTAAACCTCAGTTGTCTTTCACCTAATGTAACAGACAAACCTAATACTGTACCTGGAATGTGGAAATCACTTAATACCTATTAACACCAAAGGTGACCAAAAAAAGACCAAAGTAACAGTGGCAGGACCATGAAAATGGCAAATGCCATAACAAATGCAACAAACAAATGTTAGGCATTAATTTTTAAGCAGGCATTGAGTCTATTAGGTGAAAGAAAGTAAAAGTTGACGAGCTGATAGTTTAAGTTCAGTTTATTGTAAGATTTGCCCTTAACTGTATTACTGAAAAGAAGTATCTCACAAAGGTAGATGACAAAGTGGAATAAGTATATTTTATTAAATCAAGAGCTTATTTTTCAATCCCATCTAATTCTTATAGAATGTTCTTGATTAAAATTTGGATAATAAATTCCCAACTTTCCTGAATTTAATCAGTTGTTCAGTACATCAGTACAAAGATATTTTTCTATTTTTAACAAATAATATTTAATACAAACCTCACTTGAGCAATAAAAATCACATTATAATTACCTATTTCAAAACTGCTTTTGCTATAGGTAAGTAAATTTTACTAGTTACTTCCTCATTCATTGATTAAAATGGCCCATCTACTTTGAGGAACATATTATGGATCCTTTGAAATTTCTGAAACTTTCTCTTGGATAGCTCATTATAAAACCACTTCTTGTTTAAAAAAATAAAAAATCAGCATTTAACTCATATTTAAGATCGAAGTGAGGGCACTAGGGAACATCTACTTATTAAATATTAGTAAGTCTCATTTTATTCTAATTTAGTCTAGATTGAAAAATAGATATGAAGAGACATTTTAATATTTTCTTCCCATAGGCTTGGTGCCTGTAGCTCAAGCGGCTAAGGTGCCAGCCACATACACCAGAGATGGTGGGTTCAAATCCAGCCCAGGTCTGCCAAACAACAATGACAACTACAACCAAAACATAGCCAGGCATTGTGGCGGGCACCTGTAGTCCCAGCTATCTGGGAGGCTGAGGCAAGAGAATCACTTAAGCCCAAGAGTTGGAGGTTGCTGTGAGCTGTGATGCCATGGAGACAGCTTAAGGATCTGTCTTAAAAAAAATTTTTTTTTTTTTTTTTGCCTTCCCATAGTCAAAAGGAATGTCTGAATACCAGTTTCAAAGGTGGTATGCATGGGTCGTGCTCAAATTGGTGAGTAGGTCTAGTCCATACTTCTGAGAACCTCAACCCAGCCTTGTTTCCTCTTTATTATCTCACATATGTATGAGAAAGTGAGAAACTTTATAGGAGAAAGTATGTATGAGGTAATATTTGCAAATTGGGGGAATTTAAAAAGGTCTTCAATCTATTTAAAACTCTAATAACACAAAACATACAAACACTGAAAGGACATACATTAAAATATACGTATATTCATGCAATGAAAAGAACAGGGTATAAAAATCATTTAACCATATAAATTCTACCACAGGGAAGAAGTGTTTAATATGAAAAATAATTCAATTAAGCCTTTTCACAGCAATAGTATATTATATTACTGTACCACTTTCAACTCAACAGCATTCTACTGAGTTAAAATACAAAATAAAAACAATTTCCTGAAAATAAATTTGTCCTTGACTAGAGGCATTAAGTTTGACCTTAGGGTACTTACTGTCTGAGTAGTTGTCGGCCTTGTTTCCACATTAACTGGCTGTTTTGTGGTGGCTGCACCTCTGTTTCATTACCTTCATCTGGAAAACATTAAATCATAACAAAATTGACTTGTTTTACATGTTAAGAGGCCATCTCAATTTACAAAAAGTGTCCAAGAAACATTTATGAGAATATTTAAAACTGCAAGTGCAAGGTATGTTTTAGGAAAATGTAAATTCTGTTTTTAACTATTTTCCATAACAAAACTATAATAGAAATTAATAATTGCCACTGACTTCCCCTTAAAGTAGCAGAACAAAAATAAAAACATTTTCCCCTATAGTTAGTTAGCCTATGAATTTTACTCCAAGATAAAAACCTATCAAGTCACAAGAGAGCCAAATAAAAGTATTAAGATACAACACATCAGAGCGACAACAAAATACCAAGGAATAATGGTAGGAAAGCCAATTTGATAAAGAGCAGACATATAAGGAATAATCTCAATCCAAATATGTTTGCTTTCCTAGCTGTTCAAAGAAAACCTCAAGTTTTCTTTTAATGACATTCTTTGAAGGGAAGCCTCCTAAGTGTTTTAAAGCTTAAATTTATCAATAGGTAAGAGCAGAAACCTTTTTATAAGGTGGTAAAATGAAGAGTTTTCCTATGGTAAGACTGGACTAAAGAATTTCCAAACTACACTGTGGCTCAACTTCAATAATACAAAGGAGTTCATACTTTTTAATCAGCCTTTGATCAAACTGTAAGAAACTGTTGATCTTTATGAATCTCATTAAGTAGAGATACAAAAGTACCTTGAAAAGTCTGTTTTGTGATATTTGAAATTAAGCATGTGCTATGTGCTATGTTCCAGACACTGTGTTAAAAATATATATCCTTTATCTCTTGCAATTCTTACAACCTCAAAAAGTATTAATCCATTTTTAAAGATGAGAAAGCTAAGTTTCATAGGATAATATTCAGGCACATTAGTCAGAAACACAGTTGTTAACGTGTTTAATTCCTTTCTGTTTTCACTCCAGAGCCTCAGCATTTTCCTTCCTATGTTATCGCTATAAGGACAAAAAAGTAAAGAAATGTGTGAATAAAAATAAGAGAAATATAAATATTTTTCTCCTAAAATAACTCTAAAATAACCAGGCTAGCCGGGCACAGTGGCTCACTCCTGTAATCCTAGCCCTCTGGGAGCCAAGGTGGGTGGATTGCCTGAGCTTACAGGTTCTAGACCAGCATGAGCAACAGCAAGATCCCATCTCTAAAACTAGTGGGACATTGTGGTAGGCACCTGTAGTCCCAGCTACTCAGGAGACTGAGGCAAGAGAATCACTTGAGCCTAAGAGTTTGAGGTAGCTGTGAGCTATGATACCAGGGTACTCTACCGAGGATGACAAAGTGAGACTCTGTCATCCCTCTGCTAAAATAAAATAAAATAAATAAAATAAAATAAAATAAGTAAAAAAAGAAATGAAATGAAATAAAATAAAATAGAATAAAATAAAGTAAAATAAAATAACCAGGGTAAGTTATGTGATATACCAAAGAAACAGCAGTAGGGTAAACTGGGGCTTGGGGGGTGAGGGGAAGATTAAGGGGAATTAAATTAACTCTAAAAAGAAGTTAATTACTTTGAGATAACTACAAAGAAAGCAATGGGGAAAGGGGCAAAAACAATTCCTTGATACTAAGATAAAACAAATACATTTTGTTTCTTCTAACTCACAAATTTAGTGAGTAACCTATACGTGGCAAGTGAGAATATTTAGTGACATTTTAACACTTCAAAAATTTCAGATGTAGGCTCAGCACCTGTAGCTCAGTAGCTAGGGCACCATGTGGCCGGTGGGTTTAACCCTGCCAGGGCCTGCCAAACAACAATGACAACTACAATTAAAAAAAAGCCAGGCATTGTGGCAGGCACTTATAGTCCCAGCTACTCTGGAGGCTGAGGCAAAAGACTCACTTAAGCTCAAGAGTTTGAGGTTACTGTAAGCTGTGACACCACAGCACTCTACTGAGGTTGACATAATGAGACTCTGTCTCAAAAGAAAAAAAAAGAAATTCAGATGTAAAAAGAAGTTTTGAAGTCATTTTATCTTATTATTCTATTACACCAGGCCTAAATCCTTTCTATGCCATCCTCGAGTATAACTGTATTTGCCTACTTAGAACTATTACTGAAGTGTGGTACATTTATTCAATGGGATACTATCCAATAAGAATAAGAAATGAACTACTACTACACACCAATACAAATACATATCAAATGCATTATGTTAAGTGAGATAATCCACAATCAAAAGGCTATATGCTGTGTGATCTATTTTTTTTTTTTTTTAAATAGAGACAGGGTCTTACTATCAAGCCATCCTCCAACTTTAGCCTCCTAAGTAGCTGGGATTACAGGGATGAGCCACCAAATCCATCTGTAAGATTCTGAAATTCACATGACTCTCTGGAAAAGGCAAAACTATAAAAATGGAAAACAGACCATTTTGGCAGGGCATTAGAGTGGAGAGGGAGGAATTTGTGGAAAAAATAAAAATGGTGAATTTACTACAGGTAAATTATACCTTACTAAAAATAAAGACAAATCAAATAACAATGTACCCTTCTTTAAAAAAGAAAAAAAGGTGTTTTCTTATATTGAGATGAGATCTGACTCTAAGGGTAACATTTGAGGTTTAAAAAAAAAAGCTGGGTGCAGTGGCAAAGTAGATAATAGTTGAATTTCTTCCTAGTATTAAAAATATTTGCTACTTTTAGTCAACTTGGAGAAACAGAGACTGCTGAAACAACTATAGTACAAAATAAATGAAACAATGGTTTTCAAAATACTGGACATGAGGCAACAAAGGCAGTAATACCTCAGAGAAGGGAAACAAACAGATGAGCCTTATGATTATCTGAGGTACTGTCTTAAGAGAGTTTCCAGATCATAGCACAAGGAGGGGAAACAAAACTATATCTGATGAAATTAGGGCAGAAAAGTTCCACATTGCATGAAAACCTTAAACCCACAGACATAAGAAACTCAATAAATCCCAAGCATAAGAAACACGTGGTAGGGTGGGTGTGGTGGCTCACACCTGTAATCCTAGCACTCTGGGAGGCTGAGGCAGGAGGACTGCTTGAGCTCAGGAGTTTGAGACTAGCATGGGCAAAAGTGAGACACCATATCTATTAAAAATAGAAAAATTAGCCAGGCATTGCGGCAGGTGCCTATAGTGGGAGGCTGAGGCAGGAGGATGGGTTGAGCCCAAGAGTTTGAGGTTGCTGTGAGCTGGGTTAAGGCCAAAGCACTACTTCTTCTATCCTGGGGCAGAAGAGTGAGACTCTGTCGCCTAAAACAAACAAAAGAAATGAACCATGTGGGGAGGGATAACTACACCAGGGAATGTCATAATAAAATTGTTTAGGACCAATGATAAGGAAAAAAAAATCTTAAAACGATCAGAGAAAAAGATAAGATTATATACAGAAGAACAAAGATAAAAACTACACACAGGTATCTCATCACGAACAATGCCTGTGAGCAAAATAAAGACTTTTTTGAACATACATAAGCTGAAAAAATTCATTACCAGTAGCCTATGTTGTAAGATATATATGTTGCAGGAAGACTTTATGGCTATAGAAAAATGATACCAGATGGAACTATAATACACAAAGGATGATGAGCACTGGAAATATTTTTTCATATTATTTAAATCTCTTTAAGAAAGAACAGATAGCCGTAACAAAAGAATAATGAGTATGTGGTTTATAACATACATATAAGATATGACAACAATAGCACAAAGACTGGAAGAAGAGAAATGGAAGTACATTGGTGTAAGGCGTACTATAATGAAGCAGGGACTCTATCACTTGAAAAAAAATGGTAAATTAAAGACGTGCCCTATAAACCATAAAACGACCACTTAAAATAACAAAGAGTTAATGCCAATAAGTCAGCAAAAGAGATAAAATGGAATCATAAAAAATTACTTGATTAATTCAAAAGAGGGCTAAAAAAACAAGAATAGAGAAACAATGAACAGATTGAACAGATAGAACACAAATTACCAAGGTGGAAGAGTTAAACCTACTATCAATAATCACAACAAACGTACATGGTCTAACTATTTCAATTAAAAGGCAGAAGATGCCACACTGTATATTCAACTTTCAATAACTAGCTTCTAATATTAAATAGGAGAACACAGCCTGAGACAATATTCTCCTAAAATACAAATATGAAGGTTTGGAAGTAGGGCAATATATGTATGTATGTATGTGTGTGTATATATATATATATGTATATATGAATTTTTGTGAAAATTCATATATACATATATGTATATATGAATTTTTGTGAAAATTGTTTTAGAAAATGTATGATGGAAAGGAAAAGGAAAGGGAGAATGAAAATAAATGTTTGGATGATCAGTTTTAAAAAAATACAGTTATGCTGATCTACTCTAGACCAGAACCTACCTCCTTACTTTTAACTTACCTATTACTTCTTCCACTTTCTTCCCTCTTTCCCTCCATAGTTTTAGTTCATGGTTTATCATGTCAACCATTCATTCTTTTGCCAATTTTCTTGTCCCTTTTTCTCTCCATTAATTCAGTGAATTAAAATATTAATTATGTGCATTCTCTTTCATTTTACCTAGGTTGCCAAATGTGCAGACTAGTTGCTTCTACATGCACTAATGACCAGACACCTCAACTGAATCCTGAGCTTTTCTCTATCCTACTGTATTCCCTAGTTTACCATCAGTATTTTAAACCTCTACTTTTCTTAAACATCTCACACACTTTTAGCAGATACTCCTGTCTTATCCATAAAGCTATAGACATTCCTTTAATACCCACCTGAAACTGAAACCCAAATCTATAAACCTGTTACCTAACTTTCTGCATTCTCTCTTGCTAACAAGAGAAGATACCCTTCTCCTACCATTGTCCAGCTATATTCAGAACCCAATTCCTATCACTTCTTCCTATTTTAAGTATCTCTACTTTTGCTAGCTAGCTCCTCCTCTAAGAAACACACTCTCTCTTTCCTTAATGATGCATCCTTTCAAGCACTTACCCTCTAATATCTTTCCTTCACTCTGACAACCTAAGCTTCCTGAAAGCTAAGTACGTTCAGTCTGTTTCTGCTCCCCTAAAACTGCTTGGAATAAAGTTCTCAGTGACCTGTGTGCCACTTAATCTATACACATTTCTCAGCACTCTGGGAATTAATCCGTAGTCCTCGTCCTTCCTTCTGGAAATCCTCTCTTTTTTTCGTTTCCACCTTTCTGGCTTTCTTCCTACCATTAAGATAGTCCTTATCAGTTTCCTTTTCAGGTTTCTATTCTTCTACAATTGCCATTCCTCAAGACCTTCTGGGTCCTCTTCTTACTCTGCATGAAGCCCCTAAGTGATCTCTTCTCCCAGAATATTTCCTAGTTTAAAAGCCAGGAATGGAGCAACCCCACAGAAATTAAGTAGTATCACAGGGATATTAAAGTGTAAAGGTAGAGTCTAACCAACATTTACCTATTTTAAAGCCAAAGTTCTTTCTATTGAACCATGCTGCTTGCTTATACATGGTTTTTAAATGTATTACAACCAGGTCTTTATACTTCTAAATTAATATATAACACAAAAGGAAAACTACTATGTAATACTGATTAAAATCATTCGCTTTAATCAGACAATATATTTTTAGAATAGTTTTTAACAAATAGCCTAGATTGTTAAATTTTTAATTTAAGTACATCTAAGGTTACAAGAACAGACAATAAAGTAAAAGACACAATAATTAAAAAACAAAGAGAAGAATACAACACTGGTACTGCTCTAAATCTCAAGGATTTAATATTCAGCTGAGGAAATCCATTAATATTACTACCCTGAATTAACTATAAAATTGGCAGTACATTTAGAACCTGTTGTGGACAGTTATTTCATACATTGTCAAATATAGAAACAGTGTGGCAAAGTGGGAAGAATATAAATTTTGGAGTCAGACAGACTTTGGTTCAGCTCCATATCCCATCACTTAATAGTTGTGTGACCTTAGTCAAGTTTCTCTATTTCTCTGAGTTTAAATTTCACATACATAAAAAGAGAATAAATATTGTCTTTACTGAATGACTATTTTAAGAATTAAAGATAGTACACAGTGTACATAAAGTACGTGTGCAATTTTAAATCATACACTACTTAAAATTGCACACAAACTTTTTGATCACCCTATCTGTGGACATAAAGACCACAGCAGAAGGTAAATGATATAAATGATTAATACCTTCAGATATTTGATAATGAAATTTAATCCAAAATTATGCCTAAAAATATATTCATCAGAATGTGCTAACTTTTGAACAATTTTTCTCACTTTTCCCTTATGCCTACTAAAAAATGAATTATATCTATATATATAGATAATTTTTTTTTTTTTTTTGTAGAGACAGAGTCTCACTTTATCACCCTCAGTAGAGTGCTGTGGCATCTCAGCTCACAGCAACCTCCAACTCCTAGGCTTAGGCGATTCTCTTGCCTCAGCCTCCCGAGCAGCTGGGACTACAGGCATCTGCCACAACGCCCAGCTATTGTTTTGTTGCGGTTTGGCCGGGGCCGGGTTTGAACCTGCTACCCTCGGTATATGGGGCCAGCGCCCTACCCACTGAGCCACAGGTGCCACCCTATACCTATATTTTTTAACATTTGATTATGTATAAGTACCAACAATACCAATTGGTATCGTTTGGTGGTATGAAGAGGAAAGTAGAAGGAAAAAGAAGAAATACAAAAAGAAATAAATGTTTGGGCTGTTAAACATGTTCTTCTGGTTACAGAACCTCCTGTGAGTAAGAAAGTCCAAAACAGTTGCATACCTGAAAACGAAGAATTAGGTTTAAGGAATTAGAAATCCCCCTGTGCTTTAAGAAGAAATCTCTTACCTCCATGGTTACTACTCTTTCACAGGATTTCAAGGGCATGATGTACTTTGTACTGCACATCTCAAAGTTCCCATTAATGCTGGGCAGACCCAGCAAGACAAGGTTATGTTGGTGCATGTTACCCCATGAATTCTGATCCTTCCAGTAAGTGTAGAACATAAGCAGAAAATGGGGAACTAAAAGAAAGGGGAAGATGGAAAAGGAAGGAAGGTAGTGGAAAATGATCTAAATGACACTAAATGATTAATGCCAAAAGATAAGCAGGTTAGAAAAAATAACTAACATGCAAATAATTATAAATTAACTTTTAAATGTTGCTGCTACCAAAATAGTAGTCATTAATTTCTTTTTATCACTTAGACTTCCTTTAAAATTAGCTTACCGGAATCATAGCTTGGAGGCTTCATATCTCCCTGATTCAATTCTGTCCCATATTTCAACTTGTGGTATTTGGCTCTAACAAAGAAACGAGAACATACAAACCATCTTAAAACATATTTATATGAAATTTAAAATGTAATAGTAGTCATCAGTATTCAGCAGTCCAGGCTAAACACTTCTAGAACTTTCAAAGGCTCATAGCCCTCCATGGTATCAAGTTAATATAAAAGTACTTGCCTTTTTTCTGTTGTTACACCAGGTAGCATCATTATAACAAAATAAATAATGCTGGGAATCATAAATCTTCTTTGTATAATTACAAATGATTATTCTAATATTCTAGTTTCTGTAGTATTCAAATTTTCTTTTCTTTTTAAAATATTCTCAATGATTACCAGAGTTGAATTCTATCAAAGCCAATAAAAAAAGGTTTGAAATAAACTTGTAAAACTAACTTTTCTCAAAATTTAGCTTTTTAAAAAGAAAAGTCATCTACAATACTATGTGCTTTGTCTAGTAATTATGATTCTCCACGTATGCATGACAGTAAGCAAAGGGGGGGAAAAAATCAAGTCCAAAACACCAATGCTGAATAAGATACTCCCAATAGAAATGAATAAAGAAGAAATCTTTTAATTCATTTTCAAATTCATTCAATTCAAAAGAAGATAAATTTTCTTTTACTCAGGAAGTACAGTGAATGGAAATATTATCTATCTTCTTTTAAAAATTAACAGAGTATTATTATCTCTGATTTGTCAGATTTAACCATCTGAGACCAGAAAAATAATCCAGATAAGGTAAAAACTTTAAAAATTAAAAAATGGCTATACCTGCTTAATGTATTTATATATTTTGACTTGTTCTCTAAGATATTGAGGCCATTTATAATAAATAATGTGTTAAGACTAGGAGAATAATAAAAGCAATAATAATTTAAAACAAAATAACAAAGTAATTAAGAAGGAAGGAAAGAGTAAAAGCCAAATTTGAAAGCTATATTTTTCTGAATAAAAAACTGAGCACTTACCATATGCTTTTTTATAATTCAAGTATCAAGGAAATGAAAAAAATTATTTGCTCAAATGTATAAAGTACTGGAATCCTTCATGATTATTTTTCAATAATAATCATTTTGTAGTTACAAATTTTAGTAAATACGTTTACTTCAAATTATCTACAACATCTATTCTCAGTGTATCTTTTAAACACAAAGATTTTACCACTGGACTAAATGTTTCCTATTCTATTTCAATGTACTTGTAATAATGTTGATTATTAGAGGATAAAATTTAAAATATGCATTTGACTTGTAGTTATCAGAAAAGAAACAAGGTTCTTAATATAATTGTCAAATCTTTTTTTTTTTTTTTTTTGTAGAGACAGAGTCTCACTTTACCGCCCTTGGTAGAGTGCCATGATGTCACACAACTCACAACAACCTCCAGCTCTTGGGCTTCAGCGATTCTCTTGCCTCAGCCTCCCAAGCAGCTGGGACTACAGGTGCCTGCCACGCCCAGCTATTTTTTGGTTGCAGTTCGGCCGGGGCTGGGTTTGAACCCGCCACCCTCGGTATGTGGGGCTGGCGCCCTACTCACTGAACCACAGGCGCCACCCGCAAATCTTTTTTTTGATTGTCAATCTTTTGATTTTCCAGAAACATATTTATTTACCATAAGACAAAATAATAATACCCCTTAGAAGTCAAAAAAGTAACTGAACACTATCGTGATAGATTAAAACTTTCAAAATAATAATGGCAATTAAAATTTTATGGAGTTTATTGGTATTTTTTACATATACATAAAAAAATTTTTTCGAACACAAAATACTATATTACAGTGCATTCTAGTGGCCTTAGGAAAAACTGCAACAGAATTTACAAAAAAAGGCAGAAAATATTCTACAAAATAAATGTAATAAAAATAACACATTATGAGCTAGCATTTCATTAAAAATTTGACAAAGTCAGGCATGGTGACTCAGGAGTTCAAGATCAGCCTGAGCAAAAACAAAAACAAAACAATTTGACAAAGACAAAATACATATAGAAAACATATACGTAAAGAATTGTTGTGGTTACCATAAGCCATGGTCCTTTAAATCTAGGTCTCCCTACTGAAATGTCAAATTTGCTAAAAAGTATTTTTCTCACTGAACCCTCTTCAAGCTTAATGACATGCCTTTTGAAGTCAATATGCTAAAATATCTTCTGTACTTATTTTTCCCACTATTTTAACACTTCAACTCACTATGTTACCCATCTTTCTTATTCTCTCCTCTTTCTCTAATTCTGACTATAAGATAAATTAGCAATGTCATGCCTAACTACTCTATGTTGATACATCACTAAGCCCCCCAAATGGCCTTTGTTGGATAAAATAGCGTAAAAATTGTTTAAGTCTCATTCTAGCTTGGTTTCAACACATATTACTATATGTAATGTGCCAACAATACATAGCATCCCAATCATATCTTAAATACTTAAATAATTTAATAGTGTGGTGCTTACAGCTCAGTGGGTAGGGCACCGGCCTACACACACCGAGGCTGGTGGGTTCATACCCGGCCTGGGCCAGCTGAAACAACAACAACAACTGCAACACAAAAAAAGCCAGGTGGTGTGGCAGGTGCCTGTAGTCCCAGCTACTTAGGAGGCTGAGGCAAGAGAATCGCTTGAGCCCAAGAGTTTGCAGTTGCTGTCTGTGAGCTGTGATGCCGCGGCACTCTACCCAGGGTGACAGCTTGAGACTCAAAAAAAAAAAAAAAAAAAATTAATAATCTCAATGAACTACTGTTGAATTCCTACGATGTGCCAGGCACTGTTCTGGCTGTTGGGAATAACCTACAGGTAAGGATGGAAGCAAGAGGATGCCTAAGAGACAAGAATATAAGTAACTACAGCACACTGTGCTAAGAGCTATAAGGGTCTGAACATTGGTCTGGGCAAAGAGTTTATGACTAAAGCAAATACAACAATCAAATAAATAAATGGGACTTAATTAAGCTAAAAAGTTTCTGCAGATCAAATGAAATAAGCAACAGAGTAAACAGAAAACCTATAGAATGAGAGAAAACATTCACAAACTGTACAACTGACAAGGAACTAATATCCAGAGTCTACAAAGAATTTAAACAAATCAACAAGAAAAAACAATCAGAAAGTGGACAAAAGATGAGGATTTTTTTCACAAGATAAACAAATGTCCAGTAAACATATGAAAAAAATGTCCAACATCATTAATCATCAGGGAAATGCAAATCAAAACCACAATGCAATACCATCTTAGACCTGGGAGAATGGCTATTACAAATAAGTCAAAAAATAACAAATGTTAGCATTGATGTGGTGAAAAGGGAATGCTCATATGCGACTGGTGGTTTTATAACTTAGTTCAATCTCTATGGAAAAAGTATTCCTCAAAGAATCAAAAGCAGATCTACCATTCAATCCAGCAGTCCCCCTACTGGGTATCTATACAAAGGAAAAGAAGTCATTACATCACAAAGAAAACTGTGCCCAAATGTTTATCACCACACAATTCACAATCACAGATAATGGAATCAATCAAAGTACCATCAAACAGTTAAATGGATAAAGAAAATGTGGCAGATATACATCATGAAGTACTACTCAGCCACCGAAAGGAACGAAATAATGTCTTTTGGAGCAATATGGATGGAAGTGGAAACCATTATCCTAAGCAAAGTATCTCAGGAATGGAAAAATAAATACCATATGTTTTCACGTATAAGTGGGAACTAAATGATAGGTATATATAGTCATGAAGTGATGCCATGAACATTGGAAATAATGAAGGGGGAGGATGGAAGAAGGTAAGGGAAAAAAAATTACCTATCAGTTAGAACGCACACCATTCTGGTGATGGGTACACTATACAATTCATTCGTGTAATTTCAGAATGAAAGGAACTAAAATGTTCTAGAGCCCTAAAAGTTTTCATAAATTCCTGGCATTTAGGGTATTTAAAAAAAAAAAAAAAATCAAAGTGAAAGAAAAAGAAATGGTTTAGAGCAGTGGTTCGCAACCTTCTGAATGCCTCCTAATGCCACAACCCTTTATACAGTTCCTCATGTTGTGGTAACCCCCAACCATAAAATTATTTTCATTGCTACTTCATAACTGTAATTCTGCTCCTGTTATGAATCATAATGTAAATATCTGATAAGAAGGATATATTTTCATTGTTACAAAGGGGTTGCAACACACAAGTTGAGAACCGCTGGTTTAGAGTTTCAAGCCACAAAGAAATGCTTAATTTATTACACTTAAATAGTGCCATTATATCTGGAATAATCCCAAATCATTCCATAAACTTCAACAGATACAAAATCAGGAGGACCAGGCATAGTGGCTCACACCTGTAAGCCACTATGTGGCCGAGGCAGGTGGACTGCCTGAGCTCACAGGTTCGAGGTCAGCCTGAGCAACAGCAAGACCCTGTCTCTAAAAATAGCTTGGCTTTTTGGTGAGTGCCTATAGTTCCAGCTACTCAGGAGGCTGAGGCAAGAGATTTGCTTGAGCACAAGAGTTTGAGGTTGCTATGAGCTGTGTTGCTATAGCACCCTACCCAGGGCAACAAAGTGAGACTGTCTCACCAAAAAAAAAAAAAAAAAAAAAAAATTAGGACTCTTTTCTAGAAGAGTACCCCATTAGTTAAAGAAGAGAAAAAAAATCTTCTCTAGATCCAACCAGATTTTTATCTCTTCTGTTCTTCAAAGTCAAACTTCTTAAAACAAATAAGCAACTGTATCTGTCGCTACTTTAATCTTCTCACCTCCCAATCATTAGTGATCTGGCATAAGTTCCCATTACTTCATTAAATCTGTTGGTAAGAATAACAACAAGCTCCCAACTGGCAAATCCAAATGACTATTTTCAGTATATAACTTGGAGTCTGCTTAATATCTTCAACTGGTGAACTCCCTTATTTAGCTTATTTCCAAAATACTATTCTTTCCGTGTTCTTTAGTTGGCCCTCTCCCATCTTCTCAAACATTTTTATTTCCTGTGACTACTGCTAGTTCTCTCTCTTCCTTCCATGACACTAATTCCTCACTCACAATAATATTGATGATTCCAAGTGTGTATCTCCAGTCATGGTTCCCCATTTTTAATTCATTTGATAACTTCTAAAACTCTCACTCATAATTCATAGTCTTTCAAGCCAGCAGAAACTTGGAACTCTTTTTTTTTTTTTTTAAGAGACAGGGTCATAGCTGTCACCCAGAAATACACTGATACAATCATAGCTCACAGAAGCCTTGAGTCCCCAGCTGGGCTCCAGTAGTCCATCCAACTCAGCCTCCTAAATAGCTAGAACTATAGACTGTGCCAGTTAAATTCTTTTTTTCCAGAGTTGGGATTCCTCTATTTTGCCCAGGCTGATTTTAATCTCCTAGCTTCAAGCCATCTTCTCACCTCAGCCTCCCAAAGTGCTGAGATTACAGGCATAAGCCATCACACCTGACCGAGTTATCCCTGAGTTACCTACCTCCCTCACCCATACACGCCAAAATTTTTATGTCACCTCTAAATTATATGGATTCTACTTAATCTTTTTTTATAGCTCATGCCTATTTCAGCAGCTACTATGTTACCATCTCTCATCTCATATTATTATCATGTTCCCTTTATTAACAGATCTTTCCAGGCTAATTCCCACATTCTGGTCAGAGTGATTTTTCTAAAATATACCTCATCCTATTTCATGCTTAAAGCCTTTCAAGTGCCTAACAATTAAATGCGATATACAGAGGATGTCAAAAAATGTATATACATTTTAAGAAAGGAAAAATATTTATTAACATTGTAATACTCAATATTACAATTGATACTCAATTTTTCTTATAATTTCAAAAGTCAAACATGATTTGAATATTACAAATATAATATAGTATTTTGCTTTCTTAAAATGAGTTTACATTTTTGGCACCCTCTGTATATTCCCAGAATAGATCCTAGACTGCATTCTGGACCAAGAAAAAAATGCTTTAAATATCATCATTGAACATTTAAATATGGACTATATTAGATAACAGAATTATAACAATGTTAAGCTTCCTTAATTTGATAATGTGCTGTGATTATGTAACAGAACGTCCTTGCTATTAGAAAATATACACTAAGGTATCCAGGGTGGGTAAACTAAAAGTGATTTAGGATAGATGGGTATAGAGAACAAGCATTATGAACACAATATAGCAAAATGTCAATTAGTGAATCTGGATAAAAAGTATGTAAGAGTTCTTGTAATTCTTCTACTAGTTTGAGATCATGTTAGAATAAAAATGTTTTGAAAATATTCCACATTGCCTGTTACGTGCAAGATTAAAGTTAGAACTCCTTGGTTAGACTGTCCAGAATGTGATTCTCTTTTTTTTTGAGACAGGATCTTGCTGATGCCCAGACACTGGCATCACCACACCTCACTGAAACTTCAAACTTCTGGGCTCCAGGGATCTTCCTGCCTCAGCCTCCTGAGTAGCAGGGACTACAGGCAGATGCCACCACACACAACTCACTTTTCTATTTTTTTGTAGAGATGGGGTCTATATTGCTCAGGCTGGTCTTAAACTCTTGGCCTCAAGTAATCTTCTCAAAATGCTAGGATTAAAGATGTGTACCATCTCACCAAGCCACAATCTGATCCTCTCTATCATTATTGGTTGTCACTAATACCCTACTACTATCCATACACAATGGTTATCAATTTCTGAACACAACAATCTACTTTGTTTCATATCAAACACATTTTGCCTGCTCAGCAAGCACCTTCTTATTTGATACTGTGTAAGCCTCACCTTTTATAATTACGTCCTTCTTTGGATTTCCAACTTTCACAACTTCCAGATGGCAGTAATGCCCTTCTTTCTGACTTTACCATACTTTGTACAGACTTCTTTCACAGTACTTATCATAATTCACTGCACTTTTGTGGTTTACAAGTCCAGATACACATGCACCCACACACATACATACTCTGCCCTGGTTACTCTAGTATTTATATATTTAAATTCTCATGTCTTATAAGACAGCATAACGTACTTGTAAACAGTACAGGCTTCAGAACCAGAAAGAACTGAGAAATGTGAATCAAAACTCTATGTAAAATAGCTCTGCTACTCTATATAAACGACTTAAGTTTTTAAGCCCCACAGCCCAACATATAGTAGCTACTCAACAAATAATTGCTAGTATTAACATTATCATTCTCTCGTTTTGGTGCCTGTAGCTCAGTGGCTAGGGCACCAGTCACATACACTGGGGCTGGCGGGTTCAAACCCAGCCCAGGCCTACCAAACAATAATGACAACTACAACCAAAAAACAGCTGGGCATTGTGGTTGGTGCCTGTATTCCCAGCTACTTGGGAGGCTGAGGCAAAAGAATCGCTTAAGCCCAAGAGTTTGAGGTTGTTTTGAGCTGTGATGCCACAGCACTCTACGAAGGGTGATATAGTGAGACTCTGTCTCAAAAAAAAAAAAAAAACAAAACATTATCATTCTCTCTTTGGTTATCTATAATTTAGACAACTTAAAATCTCAAATATTCCCAAATTATGTACTTTCAGAAAATTTTTTCTTTCCATATCACCAATTTTTTTTTTTTTTTTTTTTTTTGGGAGACGAAGTCTCACTATGTTGCCCTGGGTAGAGTGCCGTGGCATCACAGCTCACAGCAACCTCAAACTTGGTCTTAAGGGATTCTCTTGCCCCAGCCTCCGAAGTAGCTGGGACTACAGATGCCTGCTACAACGCCTGGCTATTTTGTTGCAGTTTGGCCAGGGCTAGGTTGGAACCCACCACCCTTGGTATACGGGGCCGGCACCCTACTCACTGAGCCACAGAGGCACCGCCCACCAATACAATTTTTAATGAACTTCTCAAGATATGAAAAAACCCCTTTTCACTGAGGTTCACCTGTGTTCAATCTCTTGTGCCATTTAAAGATCTTATATGAACTACAAGTTTATAGTGATCAAAATAGAAGGGTACAGGCACAAAAATAAAGAAAAACATCTATGGAATAGAATAGAGAACTTAGAGCTGAACCCAGCCATACATATCACCATCTGATCTTCTATAAACTAAACAAAAGCATATACTGGGAAAAGAATCCATATATAATAAATGGTGGCGGGAGAACTGGTTAACTGGATCCACACCGCTCACTACTTACAAAAATTGACTTGCTGTATAAAAGATTTAAATTCAAGACACAAAACAATAAAAGTTATAGAAGAAAGTGTGGGAAAATATTGGCCTGGAAAAAGATTTTATGAAGAACCCCTTGGCAATTGCAGCAACACCAAAAATAAAGTAATGGACATGATCAAGCTAAAAAGCTTCTGCACAGCTAAGGGACAACTAAAGCATACAGACAACATTCAGAATGAGAGAAAATATTTGCATAATACGAATCTGACAAAGGGCTAATGACTAGAATCTACAGAGAACTCAAACTAATCAACAAGAAAAGAGCAAACAATCCCATTTACAAGTGGACAGCAGACCTGAACAGAACCTTTTTTGAAAAAGAGAGATGAATGGCCAAAAACACAGGAAAAAATGCTCATTGTGCCCTAACCATCAGAGAAATGCAAATCAAAGCCATTCGGAGAACCACCTAACCCCAGAGAGAATAGCCCCCATCACAAAGTCCCAAAGTTGCAGATGCTGGCGTGAATATGGAGAGAAGGGAACACTTTTACACTGCTGGTGGGACTGCAAACTAATACAGCCTCTATGGAAAGAAGTATGAAGAATCCTCAAAAAGCTAAAAGTAAAACTACCATTTGATCCCATAATCCCATTACCTTGTACTCAGAAGAAAAAAAATCATTTTAGCATAAGAACATTTGCACTAGAATGTTCATCGCAGCTCAATTCGCAGTTGCCAAGATGTGGAATCAACCCAGCTGTTCATCAACACATGAACGAATTAATAAACTGTGGTATATGTATGCTGTGGAACACTATCCATTCATAAGAAAGATGGAGACTTTACACCTTTGTATTAACCTGGATGGAGTTGAAGCACTTTTTTCTTAGTTAAGTATCACAAGAACGCAAAAACAAATATCCAATGTACTCAATACTAATACAAAACGAATAAACAACCACATACCCACAGGAGGAAAAAAAAAAAAACTAAATTCAAGTGGGGGGAGATAGGATAGTTATCCTCCCACTTAATGAACATAATTAAGAGTATATAGCATATTCCTTGGGTGAAGGGCTCAACTATAACTTGAACTTCATCTAACAAATGCAAGCAATGTCACCTAATCATTTGTACCCTCATATTAATCTGAAATAATTTTTTTTTTTAAAAGAAAATAAAGACGGGGGTGGTGGCTCACACCTATAATCCTAGCACTCTGGGAGGCTGAGGCAAGTGGATTGCCTGAGCTCACAGGTTTGAGACCAACCTGAGCCAGAGCAAGACATTGTCTCTAAAAATAGCTGGGCATTGTGGTGGGCACCTGAAGCCCCAGCTACTTGGGAGGCTGAGGCAAGAGAATTGCTTGAGCCCAAGAGTTCAAGGGTGCTGTGAGCTGTGACGCCATGGGACCCTAGCACTCTACCAAGGGTGACAAAGTGAGACTCTGTCTCAAAAAAAAAAAAAAAAAAAGGCCAAGCACAGTGACTCACATCTGTAATCCTAGTATTCTGGGAGGCTGAGGCAGGTTGATTGCTTGAGCTCAGGAGTTCAAGACCAGCCTGAGCAAAGGGAGATCCCCACCTCTACCAATAATAGAAAAACTAGCTCAGTGTTGAAGCAGGCATCTGTTGTTTTAGCTACTCAGGAGGCTAAGGCATGAAGATTGCTTGAGCCCAAGAGTTTGAGGTTGCCACGGCACTCTACCCAGGGCAAGTGAGTGAGACTCTGTCTCAAAAAAAAAAAAAAAAAAAAACCTTAAAAAATTAAAATATGAAAGAAAATAAAGATCCCAGGCCAGGTGCAGTGGCTTCCACCTATAATCCTAGCACACTGGGAAGCCGAGGCAGGTAGATTGCCAGAGATGACAGGTTCAACACCAGCCTGAGCCAGAGTGAGACCTCGTCTCTAAAAAACAGCCAGGCATTGTGGCAGGCACCTATAGTCCCAGTTGCTTGGGAGGCTGAGGCAAGAGAATTACTTGAGCCCAAGAGTTTGAGATTGCTGTGAACTATAACACCACAGCACCTACCAAGGGCAACAAAGTGAGACTCTAGTCTCCAGAAAATAAATAAATAAAGATCCTATATGAAAGTGAACACAAGTTGTAGTAAAGTATCTATTTCTCAATATTTATAAAAATAAATATCATCTGCTAAATTCTATTTTATGGTAGTTGTGCAAAGAGCCCATTCACCAACTCCCCCCAAAATGAGAAAAACAAGTGATCATCAAAAACAAAAGCAATGTAGCAAATGGAGAATTTCACAATTATCAAGAACTAAATTATCTAAAACAATGAATTATTTCAGACTGATAACAAAAATAATCCAAAGACTATTCATTAAAGCAAATAAACTTAATTTTATATAACTTCTAAAACTCTCATTCATGACCTATTTTCCTTCACTTATGACCCAAATTTAGTTACTTGAATATCTTAAACAGTAGCAACTGTAGAAGGGTAAGATTAGCTTCTGGAGAGATAGAAACAGGTGAAAGCAAAGAGACAAAATACAAAAAGAAATCTATAAAGATACTCAATGTAGTCTGCCAGAACAATTTTTGTCGAAATAAAACACATCAAATTGAATAACATTAAATGACAGGAAAAAGAAATAAGCAATGCAGAAATTTTCTTTACAATTCACAAACTGTCTCAACTCAGAAAAGAAAATGGGTATTAACAGCTTAGAAAGCAAACGTGTTTCTTACAAAGGACAGAATTGGAAAGAAATACTGATAAAATTTTCCAGTTTATTGATCATTAAACTATCTATTACAAAATTAACATATTACAATCATTTATAAAAATGTTTATCACAGATACTCCTGAACTCAAGAATATACAATATAGTATTAAAATCTGACTTTAGGAATGATGGAAAAATTAATCCAACATTTAAGAGAATGCTAGCTTTCTTTTTAATGAATTACCTTTCCTGTTTAAGAGCATATTCCAACATTTTGATCCTCCTCACAAGATCCTTCTTCAAATTTTCTTGACCTTTTCTTTCCCCTTGAAGGAAGGCAATCTGTGCCTGAGTAGGGGAGAAAAAGACAAAACTCAGTTTAGACCAAATAAATTTTTTTTAAAACTCAGTTGAGGAAAAAAGCTTTGGAAGTTAGAACAGTAAGATGCAAAACTATTTCCTTTACATATCTATTACAAAGTATATAAAAATTTAAAGAAAGCATTGGCTGCAAAGGGAGACATGATAAAAAGAAACAGCATCTTTATATATTGTACTTCAGACTAGGGCTGTTACAATTGGTAGTCCATATCTTCTAAGAGTATATAATCTACAACAACCAATATAAACACAAACATGAGCCAGGCGTACAGCACAGTTTGCACAAGTGTTTTGTCTTATGCCATCAAGAGGATTCCTTTTTTATAAAAAGGAGAAAGTAAAACCAGTTCGTAAATCTTTAAATCTACCCAGGGCGTGGAAGTGAGACTGTCTCCAAAAAAAAAAAAAAAAAAAAAAAAGCTTTACCACACATTTACATTTTATGAGGGATTCATTATGAGGAATTCATTTTATGACTTTATCCTGGACCTCCTCTACAAACTACTACCTTTTCTTAATCCCCACCCTGTGTACAACCCTCTTTTAGGAAATATAATATGCAGGACAAAGAAAGTGAAAGTTGAAAAAAGGAAAATCAGAGACAATGGTCTTCTGCTTATTCCTGCCCCCCTCAAAGAATAACTGAACACTGCATTTTAACATAAAACAAACTGCAAACAACTTTTATCTTCAGTAAAACACAGGGCAGGAAAGAGCGGCTCTCTAAAATAATTACAAAGACATTTAGAATTTAAATAATACCTTTCATTTAAGGAATGTTGCATATGGTAATTATGAAAGTAAACCACAACACCTTGAAAGTTTGGTAAAGACCCGCAAGAATAGCCATCAAATTCACTGTTCTCACATACAGGCCTCCATTTCTATTACATTAATCCACAAAGATAGATAACAATGTTATTTATACATTAGTATAAAGCATCAGTATAAAAGCATTAGTAGTGCTTTCCATTTAAGTAAGCAAGAAGTTTACATTTAAAGATGACCTTACCATGTCTCTAAGGAATCGTGGAGATAGTTTCAACTTAGGTTTAGAGTGCCATTAAACTTAATTCTACTTAGTTTAAATAACACTCATTTCTACACATTCAGTACCACACAACGAACATAAAATCCAATTTACCAAACTCGAAAGTTATTTTTATTAACCTTCAAAATACAGGTAGGGCTATGTCTTCGTTTTCATTTCAATGACCTCTTAAAATATCCATTACAATCTAAAAGAAAGATTTTATATATTATATATATACATAAATACATATCTTACTGAAATAAGTTTAAAAACAACTCAATTGTATACAGAGGAAAAACATCAAATATCCACAATATCTATTTATATTTCAATGATAATACCCCTTTTTGAAGTTATCCATTCTGCAATGGAATAATTACATTATACAGCAGAATAGTAATGACACATGTATTTAAAGCTGACAAAAATGAAAGTCATGCCAAAAGGAAATGACAGCCCAACTTGCTTGGTCAGACAATGCTTTGGCATAGAATTTTAAATACTCTTTAAAGTGGCTTTAATAAAACAGTAATAATCTAATCAATGCAGTGACCCATTCAAGGTGACAATATTATCAGTAATGTTATCAATAATAATGTATCAGCAATATTGTCTTTATACTTTTTGGCTAGTTTTGTATTTCTATCACCATCATTTGTCCCAGATGATTCTGAAACTTTAGTCTATAATACTCTAAAGTCATTATTGTAACTCAGTCTCCAATCTACTACTTCCCTATTTTCCCACTGTACTTGGCTTCTCTATGCTATCAATTAATATAGCGATTAGTTGAATACTAATATTAAAAACAGACCCACCCACATAAGAGAAAAACTCAATTCAATGCAGGTTGGGGGAAAGAGGGGAAGATGGAAGGGGATCGCAGTGCTGCCACCTAATGGGTACAATGTAAGGGTATATGGCACACCTCCTGGGTGCAGGATACAAGTACAACAGGAACTTTACCTAACAGATGCAAAGACTGCAACCTAATCGTTTGTACCCTCATATTAATCTGAAATTAAAAAAAAAGAAACTTCCCAGAAGCTGTTAAAGAAAATGATTACAAAGAAGATGGGTGTGCCTAGAAAAACAAAGAAAAATAATAGGAATTTCTATCTTTGTGATCACAAAACACCTCTGTGATAGACATATTTTGACCAAAGATGCATAACCTGAAACCAATCATAAGGGACCATCAGGCAAACTCGAACTGAAGGAACTTCAAATCAACTATTGTATAATCTTCAGAAGTATTACTTCATGAAAGTCAAAGGAAAAACTTCTACACCAAGGGAAACTAAAAGAGACGTTAAAAACAAATGTGTCTGTATGTGGCTATACAATGACATTATTGGAACAAATGGCAAAATGTGAACGGGGGGGTCTGAGGATTAGATAGCATTAAAGTTATCAGTGTTAATCCTGATTTTGATGGCTGTATGTGGTTACACAGGCTAGTACTTGGTTGTAGGAAATCAACACTTAAGTATTTGGTGGGAGGCAATGGGACATCAGGTTGGTTGACAACTAGCCCTCAAAATGGTATAGGAAAAAAACAACTCTTTGTACTGCCTTTGCAACTTTTCTGTCAATTTAAGACGTCATTTTTTTTTTAATTTTGAAATAAATACTATGCAACTTCCTTAATATAATATACACACAATCCCAACTAAAAAGTCAGCATTAAGGAAACCCTTGAAGTACTGATTTTAAAGTCAGGAGCAAAACAAGGAGGTTCTCTTTTTTTTTTTTTTTTTTTTTTTTTTGAGACAGAGTCTCAAGCTGTTGCCCTGGGTAGAGTGCTGTAACATCACAGCTCACAGCAACCTCAAACTCTTGAGCTTAAGCGATTCTCTTGCCTCAGCCTCCCAAGTAGCTGGGACTACAGGCACCGCCACAACACCTGGCTATTTTTTGGTTGTAATTGTCATTGTTGTTTGGCAGGCCAGGCTGGATTTAAACCCACCAGCTCCAGTGTATATGGCTGGCACCCTAGCTGCTTGAGCTACAGGCACTGAGCTATTCATTTTTCACTAACAAATATTTAACACTGGCCTAGGGGTGCTGGGTAATGTGATTTAGTCAAGAAAGAAATAAGTATAAAAATGGAAAGAAGAAATGTTATGATCTGCAAACGATATGGATACCAGGAAAATCCAAGAATACAGACTATAAATTATTTATAAAAAAAATTAGAGGAGTTTCAGTAAAGTAGTTGTATATCAAATTGATAAACCAAGCCGAGTGTGGTGGCTCATGCCTGTAATCCCAGCACATCGCTAGACTGAGGCATGAGGACCACTTGAGGCCAGGAACTCAAGACCAGCCTGGATCACGTAGCAAGACCTGTCTACAGAAAAACTGTGTTTAAAAAAAATGAGTCAGGTATGGTGACCTGTCTCAAAATAATAATAATAAACAACCATGGGCTTCTGTAAAAACAGAAGTTATAATGAAAGAAAAGAATGTCATTTACCATGACTAAAATAAGCTTTACAAGAAAAAAATAAGAGTTATACAAAGAAAAATTTAAAAGCTTTACTAAAAGGCACAAAAAAAATGACTTGAAAAAAATGAGAAAAACACCAGGACTTAAAAAAATCTTACCTAAACAGACTAAGCATTACAATAAGTTTTCCATAAATTAACCTTTAAATATTATGCAAGCTCAACTAAAATACCAGGATTAAAAAATAAAATTACATAGTAATTCTCAAGTTGATGTGAAAAACTAAGAATAAACAAAAAAATTCCTTAAAAGCCCTAAAATATCTTAAAACATCGTAATTCCATATTCACTTAAAAAGTGGCAAATGATTCATAAACAGAAATATAGTACAGAACAACCCCAAAACAAACCCAAATATATGTAGAAATTTAGTATAAGCCAAATTTCTTATGCAGGTGGCACTGCATCTTTGCAGGAAAGGTAGAATATTCAATAAGTGGTGGTGGGCAACCTCTTTGAAAATATTTCTCACATCAAAACAAATGCCATGTGGATAAAAAAAGTTTCTGAATCTCCAAATTATTAGAAGAAAAAGCAGAGTTTAATCTCAGGTTAGCAAAACTAGTTTTTTTATTGTTTTTCAAACTCCTTGTAACTACATTTTTAGCAGTCTCCTGATGAGAAAATAAAATCCAACAACATTTTAGTTCAACTATGTGTTTGGGAAATACCTACTGCCCAACAAGGTCCAAAATGCTATAAATGAAAATATAGGAAAAACAAAGGAAACCAAATTCCTACTCATAATGCACTTCTGATTTAGTTAGGGTACAAGACCAGAACATGTATGTCCACAAAAAGGCTAAGATAAGACAGTACAGTATTCTAATAAACAAGAGTTCAAATGACACAGTCAAATGTTCACATTCATTAACAGTATAAACTGAGCACCTACTTAGTACCAAAAGTTATTGCCACTAGAAAACTAAAGTATCAGAGCACACATTCCAGTGAATGAAACATATGTTGCACAAAACATATCATGTATTAGTAGTATATGTTATTTGCACCTAGAATCAGAAACACAGTTAAAAGATAAAAGCAGTGAATATAAAAATAAACACAAATACAACACAATAGGATGGCTCTTTAACTCTGGAGTCAAATAAAGACATTCAAATCAAAGCCTGTAGTTTAATCTGGTATTTACTACCACTAGCTTTACCTTCTAACGAACTAGTGAGTTTCCTGAAATTTTCCTAATAAATAAAATCACTGTACCATTTTTATTTATCTCTTATTCCTTGTCAAAAAAGGAATTTTGATAACCCATTACCTCTGAAATGCTACAGGAGATAGGAGTGCATCCTTTTACTAACCAATCCCTTCATAACATAAATGTATAAACACAAATACAGATTTTCCTATCCAAGAAACCCTCAAATGCCCAAATTCTCATTTAAAGCGCTACATTAATTTCAAACACATTATCATTTTTACAGTAGCATATAAATTAACTGTACACCAGTAGGTTTCTTAAGATCTTATGGTGATTCCCTCAGGACTCCAACCAGTCAGCTCCCATAGCACATGTTCTTACCTTTCAATCTTTAAAAATATTCCTGATAATCATTCAAAGTGCTAGAAAGAATGTTCAGTTATGGGCGGCGCCTGTGGCTCAGCGGGTAGGGAGCCAGCCCTATATACCAAGGGTGGAGGGTTCAAACCCAGTCCTGGCCAAACTGTAACCAAAAAATAGCCAGGCGTTGTGGCAGGCGCCTATAGTCCCAGCTACTCGGGAGGCTGAGGCAAGAGAATCACCTAAGCCCAGGAGTTGGAGGTTGCTGTGAGCTGTGACGCCACAGCACTCTACCGAGGACAATAAAGTTAGACTCTGTCTCTACAAAAAATAAATAAATAAATAAGAATGTTCAGTTTAAAAATACACACATACACACATTCTTACACACAGAGAGCTGACCCTCTATCTCTATGATTCAACTGCTCATCAAAAACACTCAAAAAAATAAAGTAAAAATATAAATTAAAAAGCAACAATTTAACAACTACTTACACAGCACTTACATTATATTATTATAAGTAATCTAGAGATGATATAAAGTATACAGAACGATATGCATAGGTTATATGCAAATACTATACCATATTATATAACATAAGGACATTGAGACATTAGTCTCCACAGATTTTTGTATCTTAAGGAGAAACCAATGCTCTGTAGACATCAAGTCATGATTATAATAGGTGTATACACACACATGCACACATACAAATATATAGAAGGAGAGATAAGATATCAAGGGGAGAAATTCCTATGGACTTAATATTCATGGATATCATTGTTTTGAAAGCCACCCAAAAGATACTTTGTTAAGGCAATAGAGAGGTCACAGGTTCAATCTAGAGGCAAAATGCATGCATCTAGCCTAACACCAAGCATTTGGGGCTTAAAGTTCAAAGGCAATAACTAAAAGATTTATCTTTAAAAACCTGAGTTTCAGGCAATGCCTGTGGCTCAGTGAGTAGGGTACTGGCCCTATATTCCAAGGGTGGCAGGTTTGAACCCGGCCCCAACCAAACTGGAAGAAAAAATAGCCGGGCACTGTGGCGGGCGCCTGTAGTCCCAGCTACTCGGGAGGCTGAGGCAAGAGAATCACCTGACCCCAAGAGCTGGAGGTTGCTGTGAGCTGTGACGCCACAGCACTCTACTGAGGGCGACAAAATGAGACTCTGTCTCTAAACAAAACAAAACAAAACAAAACAAAACAAAACAAAACAAAACAAAACCCCCTGAGTTTCTTGATTAAAAAATGCCACCCCAACATCCAAGCCATGTCTGGGTGAATGTGGAGAAAAGGAAAGACTTCTATGCTGCTGGTGGGAATGCAAATTAATATATTCCTTTTGGAAAGATGTTTGGAAAACACTTAGTGATCTAAAAATAGATCTGTCATTCAATCCTATAACTCCTCTACTAGGTATATACCTAGAAGACTAAAAATCACATTATAACAAAGATATTTGTACCAGAATGTTTACTGCAGCCCAATTCATAATTGCTAAGTCATGGAAAAAGCCCAAGTGCCCATCGATCCACAAAAGGATTAATAAATTTTGGGATATGTACACCATGGAATATTATGCAGCCTTCAAGAAAGATGGAGACTTTACCTCTTTCATGTTTACATGGATGCAACTGGAACATATTCTTCTTAGTAAAGTATCCAATGTACTCAGCCCTACTATGAAACTAATTTATGGCTTTCATATGAAAGCTATAACCCAGTTATAACCTAAGAATATGGGGAAGGAGAGGGAGAAGGATGGGCGGAGGAAGGGTGATTGGTGGAATTACACCTGTGGTGCATCTTACAAGGGTACGTGTGAAACTTAGTAAATGTAGAATATAAATGTCTTAACACTTAACTAAGTGTTAATAAATGGTATTAATGTAATTAATGCAATTAATTAAAGTGTTAATAAATGTCTTAACTAAGAAAATGCCAGGAAGGCAATGTTAACCAGTGTGATGAAAATGTGTCAAACGGTCCATAAAACCAGTGTATAGTGCCCCAAGATCACATTAATGTACACAGCTATAATTTAATAAAAAAAAAAAAAATGCCACCCCAATGAAAATAAAATCAAACTGCTAGTAATGCTGTTGGAAAAAGAAAAATATAAAGACTAAGAAAATGTCTGCTCTTAATCAGAAAAAGAAGAGAATGTTAAATATGATAACAGCTTGTAGCTATTAATGTGAACAAGTCCACCAAATGTTCTATACCCCTTCCCCAAAAATCATTAAACTTACTTAGCAAATGCTCTGACCAGAGCAAAAATAACTTATCAAGTGAAAGAAAATTTTTATTAAATTTGAAAAGAATATTAACTTACACAATGGGAGTATATAAAAAATATAACTTTCAATGGAAATATAATTCAGAGAAATTAAGGATCCCACACAAAAATCTCTTAATTTTAAAAATTTGAAAAGTTTTCAGAAAGTATTCCTTACAAATGGTAAGTCTTCTGTAACACATGCTTTTACGGTTAGAAAGCTCCAAAGAAGCTTTAAGCTTGCTTTAAGCCAATAAAATGATCTTTTGACAAGTAAATACTCTCTAAAGAAGCATTCCTTAAGGGGCAAAACTTTTAATGTTTAAGCATTCATTCTCTATATAAATTATGCATCTTTAAATATAAGGATCTATGTAGATAAAACCCAAACTCTTCCCTGTGGAATGAGGCTACCCACAATCTATTCCCACCTTATCTTTCTAGCTTTGTCTTTCACAATCCTGACTCACACATCTATGCTCCAACCAAAACAGACAATTTCTCTTCAGATATTGTCTGTACTTTCTCTGCTTCATGCCCTGGAGAAGAGAATTTATAAGCTACATAAAATACTAATGATTTTAAAATGAAGTACTTTTTATATTCTTTTAGAAATAACATAAGCCTCTCTACTAACGAAATAAGATTTTAATCAGAGTTACATGTAACAAACATTCAAACACAATTTACATAATGAACTATGATAAGATATGCTCCAAAGAAACAGTAATACAAGAGGAAATATAAACATGAGAAACAGCTAATAAAAACTTAGCTTTTAAAAAGGTCAATATTAGTCAATACTATTCAACACAATAACCAAATTCTACTCAGAAGAAAATGACAGGAGATTGAAGAAGACCAATGAGAATATATAGAAGCTCCTTCATCACATGGAAACTGCACAGCCTAACTATTTAAAAACATAGTAACTAGTAAAAAACATAAATTATATCAGTTTAAAGATTAATAATTGGTAAAACTGAGTAAAGAGTTTTCGTATTCTCGCAACATTTCTTAAAATTTGAAATTATATTTTTTGTTTCAAAAAAGTAAACTAAAATAATGCCCAACGTTCACAGGCAGATGAATTATAGATATATTTATACACTGGTGGCAATGCATATTAGTTCATTCTCTTCTGTAAAAGGGGGCCAGAAAGCTACACATATACTCCACAATTTTGCTTTGGAAAATACTATGTATACTCCAAGAGAATCCCATCCTCATTCTCCACATTTCCCCCCCACTCCCCATAAAAGGAATGTGCCAAGTTGTTCAGATATGCTCTATTTTTGCTTCAATTTTTATCACTTGAATTATTTCCTTCTAATTGCCCTTTCAATCCCTTTCTCTAAATAAACATGGTACAAAATATAACTTACTTTTTCTCATGCAAACATTCTGATTTTACACTTTTTTTTTTTTTTTTTTGGCTGAGTACAGGTAACTTTATTGATGTTACATGACAAGGTGGGGCTCCCTAGGCCCCTCCTATTCTTCAGGAGGTCTGGTGTGAAAACTGTGTCCAGTGGAGATTCTCAGTGAGTTGGAGACTGAGTAGGCAGGGGTACCCCAGCAGTTGAGGGCCTCTCTTCCTCTCATGCCCTGGCTGGGGCTGGTAGTCCACAGGCTCCTACTCCTTGGAGGCCATGTTGGCCATAAGGTCCACCACCCTGTTAACTGTAGCCAAATTCATTGTCATACTAGGAAATGAGTTTGACAAAGTGGTTGTTGAGGGTAATGCCAGCCCCAGCATCAAAGGGAAGAGTGGATGTCACTGTTGAAGTCCAAACAGATGACCTGGTGCTCAGGGTAGCCCAGGATGCCCTTGAGGGAGCCATCCGACACCTGCTTCACCACCTTCTTGATAATCATTGTATTTGGCAGCCTTCCACAGATGGTAGGTCAGGTCCACAACATGTTGGCAGTGGGGACATGGAAGGTCAGGCCAGTGAGCTTCCCACTCAGTTTATAGACAACCTTTTCCCATAGCCTTAGCAACACCAGATGAGGCAGGGATGATGTTTGGAGAGCCCCATGGCCATCACACCACATCCTCCCAGAGGGGCCATCTATAGTCTTCTGGTTGACAGTAGCGGCATGGTTTGTGGTCACAAGTTCCTTCATGATGCTGAAGTTGTCATATATGACCCTGGCCAAGGGAGCTAAGCAGCTAGTGGTACAGGAAGCATTGCTGACAATGGTGAGGCTATTATCACACTTCTCGTGGTTTACACCCATCACAAACATGGTGGCATTAGCAGAAGGGGAAGAGATGATGAGCCTTTTGGCACCCGCCTATAGGTGAGCCCCAGCCTTCTCCATAGTGGTGAAGATACCAGTACACTCCACAGCGTAGTCAGTGCCTGCCCTGCCCCCATTTGATTTTGGTGGGATCTCACTCCTGGAAGACAGTTATGGGATTTCCATTGATGACAAGCTTCCTGTTCTACACCTTGACTATGCCATGGAATTTGCCATGGGTGGAATCATACTGGAACATGCAGACCATGTAGTTGAGGTCAATAAGGGGTCATTGATGGTGACAATATCCACTTAGCCAGAGTTAAAAGCAGCCCTGGTGACCAGGCACCCAATATGGCCAAAGCCATGTATTCCAACCTTCACTTTCACCATGGTGCCTCGGAGATGCTGCTGGAGGTTCATGAGAAGACACAGCTGTCTGTCAAACGTGAGGGCCAGAAAGCCTATACATCATTTTTATTGGTTGCTGAAATGTGGAAGTGGCAGTACCCAGAGACAGGAATTTAGGTCAGGTTTATTAAAAAGGGACAGGGACCTGCCTGGGCAAGGCAAAGATGGCATTTATTGGGGAGAGGGGGCCAGTTAGAGACCCCTTTTATATGGGGCTATAGGGAGTAGGCAAATTCCACAGCTTGCCCAGAGGGCTTTAGTGGGTAAGAGTCCTTTGGCCCAAGATCTTCAGGGGTGGGGCTAACTAGGTCCTTTGTGTTGTTTTAGGAGGAGAAGGGGAAGAGAGCAGCATTGGGCCCCCCAACATTTGTGTAACAGGTCTTCTAGGAGATTTACCATAATTTAACCATTGTGGCAAACGCTGTAGACCAGCTACTGAAAATACACATTCCCAAGCCCAAGCCCCTTCTAGTTTGCAGTTTCCCACTACAGAACTTGGAAAGTCAAATTCTTGCTTTCTTAGATTCTATTGTGGCCAGACATGGCTGTGTGACCAAGCAGTATCTATGAACGTAGGCTGGCAACTAGGAGAAGGCACTTCTGGGGAATCACAGATAAAGGAGACATACTCCAAAAACAACTCAAACAAACCTTTTTGTTGCTCTTCATTGTGGTCTTCATGTCACAGTAGCCATGGCAATCTTGTGATAATAATGTAATAAAAAGGACGAAAAGCAACACAGCGGAGATGAAGGATGGCATATGAGAAAGACAAAAAACAAAACTAGTTTCTTTATGTCATTACTGAGCCAATGTACCAGCTCAAGACTACCCATATTTTTTTATATGAGAAAAACATTATTTCTATTTGACAAGTCACTGCTATAGGGTTTACATGTAGCCACCAGTATTCCTGATATTCATTCCATTATAGTTAGACATTAAGACTGTTTATACTTTTTGCTATTAAAAATAATTTGCCAATGATGCTCTTCATACATATGGATTTTATTTATTTTACTTTTTTTTTTTTAATTGAGACAGAGTCCCACTCTATAACCCTAGGTAGACTGCAGTAATGGCATTAAAACTCACTGCAACCTCAAACTCTTGGGCTCAAGCAATCCTCTTGCCTCAGCCTCCTGAATAATTGGGACTAAAGATGTGCACCGTAACACCTGGCTAATTTTTCTATTTTTTGTAGAAAGGGGGTCTTGCTCTTGCTCAAGCTGGTCTTGAACTCCTGAGTTTAACCAATCCTCCCACCTTAGCCTCTCGGCATATAGATTTTTAAATGCTATCTTTTGTTTACTTTCCTGAGTTAGACTACCATAAATGGAATTAACAGGTCAAAATATATCTATTATCTTGATATTAGACCTATCTGATATCTGCAACAAAAATAGCTGGGCATGGTGACAGGCGCCTGTAGTCCCAGCTACTTGGAAAGCTGAAGCAAGAGAATCAAGCTAAGCCCAAGAGCTGGAGGTTGCTGTGAGCTGTGATGCTCTAGCACTCTACCAAGGGTGACAAAGTGAGACTCTATCTCTAAAAAAAAAAAGGGGGGGGGGGGAATTCTTGTTATTAAAAATGTAATATACAGGACGGTGCCTGTGGCTTAGTGGGTAGGGCGCCGGCCCCATATACCGAGGGTGGCGGGTTCAAACCTGGCTCTAGCCAAACTGCAACAAAAAAATAACCGAGTGTTACGGCAGATGCCTATAGTCCAAGCTGCTCAGGAGGCTAAGGCAAGAGAATCACCTAAGCCCAGGAGGTGGAGGTTGCTGTGAGTTGTGTGATACCTGGGCACTCTACCAAGAACAATAAAGTGAGACTCTGCCTCTACCAAAAAAATAAATAAATAAAAACAATGTGATATACAATGGAAGAAATACCTAGTATCCCAACTTTAGATAAATATACAAAGCAAAAAAACTGCGAGACCTACTCCTTTACGCCCATGCTTCTCCCCAGAGGTAACCAATGTGAACAGTTGCTGAATTCCCTTTTGAACCTTCCTGTATAAAGAAACAGATAAACAAAAAATAGCATCTATTCTGGTTATATAATTAAAAATAAATGGACTACAATTACACATAATTAAAAATACACAAAGTTATTAAAAACTAACATTTATCAAGTTCTTACTATGCTATTTTATTCTAAATATTATATTTATTAACTTACTTCATGGTCACACAGACACAAAACAATTAAATACAAACTCATTTTAAACCATAAACATGTACACTGAAAGTTGAAAATATAGATGCTACAGTTAAATTTTTATTAAGTTTTTTTGTCTTATATATAAATAGTATATAAGGGCCATATGGATATAATGAAAGAGCTTATTAGGAAGGAAGACAAGACTGAAATGTAAATTTATATGTTGCTGATTTTACCATCAACATAGACACCCTCTGTAGGTAGCCAGAATTATATTACTGGGGTTCCAAAGAGTTTTCAGGATATTTGGTAATCTCGGTTTTCATACACACCAATGCATAACATTTCTCAAAACAATTAAAGTAGCTAAGATTGGGGAAAAAGAACCAGCAAATATGCCTTTTTAAAATTAAATCCATTACATAAAATAATGGCTGTTATTTTAAGTATTGTTCCTAGTTAAATACAAATCCCAATAACTTCATTTACCTTACAAGTACAGATTTATTTAGCTTTAATAAAACAATGATTCCCTGTTCTGTTAAAACTGTAACAATAATCTGAAAAATTACCAAAAACAAATTGTTAGAACAAAAATAGAAAACTATTCTTACTGGTAAAAATATGTAGATGATCTCAATAAACAGACATTCCATTCTCTTAGGTAGAATGCAAAGGATATGAACTAGCAATTTAAAGAAAAAGAAACCCCAAAGGCTAAAATGCTTAAGCTCGGTAGTAATTAGAGAAATCCAAATAAATGTAAGTAGGAGATACAACTTTACATTTACCAGTCCAGCAAAAAGTAGAATGGTAGATAACGCCAAGTGCTAACAATCATGTAAGATAAAAAACTGCTAATCAAGGTCAGTTGTGGTAGTCTGTTCCTGTAATCCTAGCACTCTGGGAGGCCAAGGCAGGTGGATCACTTGAGCTCAGGAATTTGAGACCAGCCTGATCAAGAGCGAGACCCTGTCTCTAAAAAAAAAAAAAAAAAAAAACTAGCTAGAAGTTGTGACAGTGATCCTAGTCCCAGGCTGAAGCAAGAAGATTGATTGAGCCCAGGAGTTTGAGGCTGCTGTGAGCTATGACACGGCACTCTACAAGAGCAACAAAGTGAGACTGTCTCAAAATAAATAAATTAATTTTATTAAATACTGAAACCAAGACAATGAGTATCTTTTAAAAAGATTTCTATTTATATGTCTGCATTTGGTTTATCTGTGTCCTTTTCATGACTAATGGTATATAGTTGAGTTAATGTCTTCCAAGGCAGTTACTATGGCTTTTTTTTTTTTTTAGACAGTCTTACTATGTCGCCCTGCGTAGAATGCTGTGGCGTCACAGCTCACAGCAACCTCTAACTCTTGGGCTTAAATGATTCTCTTGCCTCAGCTTCCTGTGTAGCTGGGACTACAGGTGTCCACCACACTGCCCAGCTGTTTTTCTTTTATGGCAGTTGTCATTGTTGTTTAGCTGGCCCGGGCTGGGTTCAAACCCACCAGCCTCGGTGTATTTGGCTGGTGCTATAACTACTGTGCTGCGGGCGCTGAGCCTACTTTGGCTTTTAAAAACAAATTAAAGACAAAAACAGCCACCTTCCAAGAGTTACTAATCCTGCAGAATGACCATCCTCTTTTCTACAGTTAACAGAATATTAACTAGTTATAGTTATAATAACCAATAATAATTATAACTATATAGTTCTAATATAGTTCTGTATTTTGGTCAGCAGCAAGGTGTTAACTTTTTTTTTTTATGACCTGTTTTATTAGCCCTATTTTGGTTTAGGAAGAGTATCCTAATGTCATTTCAGGTAACAATGGACCATATTACATATAGGATGGTGGTCCCAGAAGATTGTAATACTGTATTTTAACTGTACCTTTTCTATATTTATGGTTTAGATATATTTAGGTATACAAACTCACCCTTATGTTACAACTGCCTACAGTATTCAGTATTCACATGCTGTACAGGTTTATAACCTAAGAGCAACAGGCTACATACCATGTACTCTAGGTGAGCAGAAGACTCTACCATGCAGGTTCATGTAAGCACCTTCTACAACAGTGATTTTCAACTGGTGTGCCATGAGAGGATTTTAGGTGTAATATGAAAATTTTTAAAGATTAATTTTTTTTTTTTTTTTTGAGACAGAGTCTCACTATGTTGCCCTCGGTAGAGTGCCATAGCGTCACAGCTCACAGCAACCTCAAACTCTTGGGTTTCAGTGATTCTCTTGTTTCAGCCTCCCAAGTAGCTGGGACTACTGGTGCCCGCCACAACACCCAGCTATTTTTTGTTGCAGTTGTCATTGTCGGTTAGCTGGCCCAGGCTGGGTTCAAACCCACCACCTTCGGCGTATGTGGCTGGCACCATAACCACTGTGCTACGGGCGCCGAGCCTAATTAAATTATTTTTGAAAGAAGTTCAAAGCACAGTAAGTATATTCTTTTTTAAGCTTTTTAAAATCAACATAATTTAAGTGTGCCACAGAAGTTGAACTATAGGTTCAAGTGTCCTGTGAGATAATGAAAATCGAAAAACACTGTAATACAATGCATTCTCAGAACACATCCCTATTGTTAAACAACACATGACTGAACTCTCCTGGGTTCATAGATTTAAAACCTATGATAGGCAAAATAAATAAGAATGTCCTGAATAAATCAATATTTTTAGAAGTTTGGGAGGCAGTCACTACTGCATAACTACTTTGGCTAAGAAGTAAAATATTAGGAAGGTCCATACTTCAGCCACCCAGGTATGAGGTGATAAAAGTCTAAACCAGGGTAGCAGTGGTACTAAGAATTAAATTATTTAAAATGGATTTAAAACTATACAGTTTACAAAACTAATGCATGTCTGGGCAAATAAGTGCAAGAAAGTGAAAGGCTGAGTAAAAGCAAAGTCTGAACTTCTAGAAAGGCCATCTTAGGGGATAGGTCTGGAGAGGAGGGTCAACTTGGTGTGGAAGAAAGATTTTAGAAAGGATGACAGAGTGCAAGTTATAGCAGTTCATACAGGTGAAGACATTAACAAGAACTAAAGACACAATTTTACAAACCATCTAAAAAAACAAATTAGAGAAGAAACACTTAAGTCAAAGAGTAATTGCTGAAAAAAAAAAAGGATAATCTAGTGATCAATTATCTGAATGAAGATGGGAAACAAGATCACAAGAGACTGAAAAATACTTAATCCAAAAAGAAAGAGAACAAAGAAACTGAAAGAGAAAAAAAGAGTAGAAAAAGAAAACTGAGGGTAGTAAATGTGGTCTGTTCAGAGAAATTCAGAGTGAAGCAAAGGAGAATGAGGGTGAGGATGGCAGTACTGATAGACAAGAGGGCTGAGAAAGGAGTTTCCTTCATTACTGCATGGTTGGTTTCTAAATGGAGAAAACTAAAACGGTAAGGCAAAGTGGATATTACCACCGGCATAATGGACTGTCCAAAGTTAAGAATTACCGCTTGATCAAAAGCTCCATGTGAGCTAGGACCGTATCTGCCTCCTCGCCCCAATGCCTAGGAGAAAGCACATGTCTAATGCCACAACGAAAAGCGTTGAAACAAAATCATAAAATTTTTTTAAATTACATAATGATCCATATTCTATGAGGCATTGGCAACTTTGGTATTTCCTTATTTTAGCTTTTTGTGTATAAGAATATGGAAAGTGGGCCGGGCGTGGTGGCTCATGCCTGTAGTCCCAGTGCTGTGGGAGGCCGAGGCGGGTGGATTGCCTGAGCTCAGAAGTACAAGACCACTATGACCAGCAGTGAGCCAGAGTAAGACCCCATCTCTACTAACATCAAAAACCGAGCATCTCCAGAGGAAGGAGAAAATGAACAACAAAACAGAGTACTTCAAACAAAGAAGAATGTACAAGCAAGTTGAAATTAAAAATTAAAAAAAATTGAAAAAAAAAAAAAAAAAGACTCTGGAAAGTGAAATCTTTATTTTTTATGAAAAGAAGCAGGCTAAGAGATAAAAGTTTTTCATTCTAAGCTCTGGACAATTAAGGCATTTCTATTATTATTTTTTTAAAAGCAGAGTTCAAAAAAGTTTAAATATACAAGTGTCATTTCCTGCAGCTAGCATCAAGTGGCAATTGTGAAGCCATTGGTGCCCCTAAAATGAGGTCTGTAAAAATGATCTGGCTAAGTCCAGCCAATGTCCTACACAATAAAATACAGACACTATTTGCTCCAAAAAACTCTTTCTGGTGGAAGTCATTAGGTGGAACCAGCTAGCAGCAAAAGAGACAGATACGGTGCTCCCCTAAAACCAACATGTAGCGTATATTCACATTTATCACAAATATCATAAATGTCAAAGATGTCTGAGATGGAATCTGCCCTTAAGGACATAATTTAGATGGGAGATAAGATTTACATATACATATATTTGAAATATGGTGACATGTAACATAACAGATGATTCATTTATTATGAGCCATTTATTAAGCAGCTACATATTAGTATTAAGTGCCAGTCATTCAGATGAACATTAGAAAAATTAAAAAAAAAATTAAGTGACTCAGTGTAGCGGGAAAACAAATATACAAAGCAGGAGATAGATGGTATAAAAGAGATACAGTAGAAGTTCTCACAACTAATCCCCTTTAATCAACTCTGTGGATTAATCAGTAGTTTCTAGTCCTTTTGGAAAACACTGCCCAAAGCCCAGAGCATACTGAGTATTCACAGCTCATAGACTATTCTTTCTAGTTTACTCACACACTTCGGTTTCCATGGTAGAGTTGTGTAAGTTCACCTACTCAACTGGGTTTCCTCCCAAACTTGTTTAATGCCAGTTGCACCTGTTACTTTAATTAGTTAATTAAATATTACATAAACCAGTAAAATATGAAAAGAAAGAATGCTTTGGAAAGACAAAGACAATAAAAGAAACTCAAAAAAAAAAAAAAAACTGCTGTCGAATTAGACATGGGTGAAACAACTGTAAAAGATTTGGGAACAAAGGTCATAAAAATCTAGGATTCTGCATTCAGTGTGCTTTTCTCAAGGAAAACCAAAATGAGAAATCATAAAAAATATACATTGTAAGTATAGCTTATTCAAGAATGACAACACAAAACTATAACTACCATTCTAAAAAACAAAAAAGTAAAAGGTGGGTGGGCTTCACCTTACACTGGCAAATGACTATGCATTTATCCATTTTTAACCTAAAATAAATTATTTAAGGTATCATTTTAACCATCTTTTCAAATTAACTGATCAACTACCAGTTTGGATGGTGTTGGATAACAATGCTTCTGCCTTACATACACAAGCTGTTAGGGGAACATGAAGTTTCCTTATGTTTGGAGGTCAGACAGGTTTCCCAGAGAAAGTAAATTGAATCTTGAAAGATTAGAAATTCACTAGGAAGACAAGAGGAAGAAAACATTCCAGTCCTGTAAATTGATCTAAAAGCATCAGAGAAAATGAAAAATGTGAAAATATTTCCTTCTACTTACCTAATGACCAGACACATCACTCTACCTTTTCCCTTACCAAACTATTCAATCTTTCTCCTCATTTATAAATTAGGGAATAATTAATACTTACTATATCCAATTTTATAAGGTTTAAAATACATTATGTATGTAAAATTCTTAGCGCTGTATTTGGCACAATTACGCTAAGCTCAATAAATGCAACTATTATTACTTTTTGGAAGGTAAAGAAGAAAGGAAAGAGGAAACAATAGATAAAGTGCTAGGTTGAATTACTAGGACCATGGATACCTTCTCCCCCACCCGACACTACCCTTTCAAGTGCACTAAGTGCACTGACCCAGATCTTCAGGCTCCTCCCTGTTCTTTCCTTTCAACTTTATATGAATCCACATTCCTTAGGAGCAGGCTTTGGTTGTGTATATAATTTAAGTTCCTTTGCTCACTGCTTAATCTTCTCATTTGGGAAGTATAAACAAAAAATTGAGAGCAAGTCCTCGACTGGCTATAATTTTCCATCAGGTGAAATTGCTATCACCCTCTCAGAATCTGACATCATGTTTATTTCTCCTAACTAGATATACTGGTATTGGATCTGACTTCTGTCACATGCAAATAAATGTTAATGAAAACTGTATATTCAGTAATGAAACATTCCCCCTGGCTCTTTTTGGATCTCTCTGGTGCAGTTATGCCAAGAACCTATTTGCCACACCCAACCTTATTCAATACTTCCCAATGCTTACCTTAATTCCAGGGCTCCTACTTCCTTATTTTCTCCCATCTCATCTCCAAAACAAAATACCAACTCCTTTTTTTCTTCTGCCATACTACTTCTAGTCAACTCTACAATAAATCTTCCTTCCTACATATCAATACTTTTTAATATACCAACATCTTGTTCAGATAAGGTGCTTTTATAACAAAAGTTAACATAAGTCAGCCAGAGAAATTCATCTTATTTCCTCAAATAACTTTCTGCATAAAAGCAAATACACAAAGGGGTACATGTCAAATCTATCAATTGTAGAACATAAATGTCTTAACACAGTAATCAAGTAAATGAGGCAAAAGCTATATTAATTCGTTTGATGTAAGCACATCAAACTGTATAAGAAAACAATACATTGTACCTCACATATGGGTAAATGTATTCATGATCTATGTGTATATGACTTAATAAAAAAATAAATAAATAGGCGCAAATACACAGTTGACAACTGACATACTACTCTTGTTCTATGGATAGGCTTAAAATAGCCTAATAACCACACTAGGCATGAGATGTGACATATAGTCCCAGCTACTCAGGAGGCTGAGGCAGGAGGACCACCTGAGTCCAGGAGTTGGAGGTTGCAGTGTGCTACATCACACCTATAAATAGCCACGACCCTCTACCCTGGGCAATAGAGAGAAACTTCATCTCTTTAAAGTAAAAAAAAAAAGTAACTGAAACACTATACGAAATTTGCTATGTGATCAATAAATACAAACTATATTAAAACATATATACAGAGTAGGCTGAAAAAGCTCCAAATTTTCAGATATATGTAAAAAGAAATAAGCATTGTATTTCAGTATTTCCTAAAAATCATTAAAATAAGAGTAACACACTGTTAAATACCTTTTTTAAATTTTTTTTGAAAGAGTCTCAAGCTGTCACCCTGGGTACAGTGCCATGGCATGACACCTCACAGCAGCCTCAAACTCTTGGGCTTAAGCAATTCTCTTGGCTCAGCCTCCCAAGTAGCTGGGACTACATGCACTGGCCACAATACTTGGCTACTTTTTTTTGGTTGTTGCAGTTGTCATTGTTATTTTAGGTGGCCTAGGCTGGGTTCCAACCCGCCAGCCTCAGTGTATGTGGCCTGCATCCTACCCACTGAGTACGGGTGCTGCCCTGTTAAATACTTTTGAGAAACACAAACGAAAAGATTTTCCTGAACTCTTTACTACATTCATTATTTCATTAAACTATCCTACTTGAACAGATACTTGAAATAAGTGATAATTTAAATTATGGCAGTTATTCAAATCTAAATCGGTGATTTTCAACTGGTATGTTGCAAATTTTTTAAAGATCATTAATCATTTTTGAAAGAAGATCAAAACAAAGTAAGTGTATTCTTTTTTTTTTTTTAAACTCTTTCTTTTTGATCAGTATAATGTAAGTGTACTGCAGAAGTTTAAGTATAGGTTCAAGTGTGCTGTGAGATAAAAAAGGTTGTAAAGGCAGGGTATGGTGGCTCACGCCTGTAATCCTAGCACTCTGGGAAGGTTGTAAAGGCAGGGTATGGTGGCTCACGCCTGTAATCCTAGCACTCTGGGAAGGTTGTAACGGCAGGGTATGGTGGCTCACGCCTGTAATCCTAGCACTCAGGTGAACTGCCTGAGCTCTTGAGTTCAAGACCAGCCTGATATAGAGTGAGGCTCCACCTCTAAAAATAGCTAGGCATTGTGGTAGGTGCCTTAATCCCAGCTACTCAAGAGGCTGAGGAAGAGGGATCACTTGAGCCCAAGAGCTTGAGGGTGCTGTGAGCTATGATGCCATAGCACTCTATCCAGGGCAACAGAGTGAGACTCTGTCTCAAAAAAGAAAAAAAAAAAAAAAAAAAGGAAAGGAAAGAAAGAAAAACACTGATCTAAATATTAAAATTCACTTGGTTCCTTTAGGTTGGAAGCAGCTGCAGAGTGAGGGATCAATAAAAAGAAAAGGCACAGTATGGAGAACAACGCCCTGGCCTAGGTACTAGCACTCCTGGTTCTAAACAAAGTCTATATACCAATTCAGAGTGACCCAAGGCAAGTCACTTTATGTCTCTAACTGATAAAGCAAGGGATGAGATTAAATTCTAAGTGTATGGTGCCCCATGATCGTATTAAAGTACACAGTTATAATTTAATAATTAAAAAAAAAAAAATTCTAAGGTCCCTCCACATACTCTTAGTCTAATGAAGGGGACAGAAAAGTTAGAGTAAAGCTGGGCATGGTGGCTCACACCTGTAATCCTAACACTCTTGGAGGCCAAGGCAGGTTGACTGCTTGAGTTCATGGGTTCGAGACCAGCCTGAGGAAAAGCAAGATCCCGTCTCTACTAAAAATAGAAAACCTCAGGCAAGAGTATCACTTGAGCCCAAGAATTGGAAGTCGCTGTGAGCCATGACGCTACAGCACTGTACCCAGGGCAACAACTTTAGACTCTGTCTCAAAAACAAGAAAGAAGAAGAAAGAAAAGAGAATTTAGAGTAGAGATATGGGTGGAGCAAGGGGAAGTGGACACACATGAATTTGTGCATGCGTGCGTGTGCGTATCACAGCCCTAGAATTTGACAAGTACCAGAATGCACAATACAGATCTCCTTTAGGAGTTAACAATAGGTTAATGTGTACAGTTTCTCCTTCTGGTCTGCCTGTATTCTCTCTCCTACCCCTTAAGCCTGTCTTCTGTCTCTTCCTCTTCCTCTCTACTCCCTTCTCCAATTTTTTTTCTTGCCTCAAGTTTCTCTCCTGAAGTCCAACTTTTCCTCTATTACTACCTCCAGTCCCCCATGCTTACAAGCTACCACTACCTACTATTGCCACCTCTAGCCTGTCCCTTATTTCCAACTCACTGTCAGTTCACTGTCTTGAAACCACTACTGGCTGACTATCCCTTACCTGAAAATGCTTAGAACCAGAAGTGTTTCTGATTTGGTGGGGGTTTTTTTTTTCTTTGCAGATTTTGGAATATCTGTATATACACAATAAGATCCACGGGTCACTACAAAAGTTTTGAGACAGACTGTGTTATGGTCCATTACTTCACTTCTAAGAAACACAGCTGACAGGATCCTTTCTGATTCATCAGGCTTATCAGTGTTGCTGGGAGGGCTTCATTTGCTTCCATGCATATAGATTTTACATTTTTTTATTTTTGTGTATCTCAAAACTTTCATAATGACCCACATAGCTTACATCCAATTCTGAATATGAAAGTCATATATGTTTCATATATACCTTACACACATAGCCTGAAGGTAATTTTATTTTTCTTTTAGGGACACTGAATAAACTGTGCTGTGCACCTGTTTTTTGGTGGGAGGAGGAATTATTTGCCTTTTGGGGCCGTGATTTTCCTCAGATAGAACTCCAGCTCCTTGACTTCTAGCACACAGCCATCTGCTCAGCCACACTGGCCTGGACTTCAAGCAATGCATGCAAGAAACTTGCCCTGATGGAACTGCTCCTCCAGAAGACTGCTTATTTTGGCATTCTTTTTCCTTTCATCCTATTTCTTCTGAATTGTTTTTGATCTTTTTTTTTTTAAATCTCTTCGTCCTCAGGAGTCAACGTGGCCCCCTTCTTGGGGCCCAAAGGCAGCACATAGTGGGACTTGTACAACTATCAGTACGGCATGCTGTCAATAAGCCAGATGTAGTTCTTCACCAAGGTCTTGGTAGAAACAGCTCATCATTGGATGCATTGTAGACAACATCAATGATCCTTGTTTTCTTTTTTTCTGAGACAGAGTCTTACTATCTCGCCCTTGATAGAGTGCCGTGGCATCACAACTCACAGCAACCTCAAACTCTTGGGCTTAAGCAATTCTCTTGCCTCAGCATCCCAGTAGCTAGGACTACAGGCACCTGCCACAATGCCTGGCTATTTTCTTGTTACTGTTGTCAATGTTGTTTAGGAGGCCCTGGCTGGGTTCGAACCCATCATAGCCTGAAGGTAATTGTGGTGCATGTGGCTAGTGCCCTAACCACTAAGCTATGGACATAGAGCCAGATCCTTGTTTTCCTAGTACAACACCCTGAGCTCCAGGAGAAGTTCTGCACCTCTAGCATCAGGGCATGGTATTTCTTGTTTTTTACCTTCTCACATGCAGACTGTGTGTACACAGCCAGGGCCAATCTTAGTGTTGGCAACCGGGCGTCCCAACTCATACAACTCATACTTCTGCTTCTTGTGGTGGGGCTTTCTCTTGCCCTCAGTCTTGTGGTGCTTGCACCAAGGTCCCAAGGGATGCCCATTACTCGGTGTTGGCTAGAAAAAGATTTTTTTTTTTTTTTTTTTTAGAGTCAGAGCCTAACTCTGTTACCCCAGGCTTGGGTGCCATGCTGTCAGCCTTGCTCATAGTAACCTCAAACTCCTGAGTTCAAGCAATCCTCATGCCTCAAGTAGCTGGGACTACAGGTGCCTGCCATACCACCCAGCTAATTTTCTCCTATTTTTAGTAGAGACAGGGTCTCACTCTTGCTCAGGCTGGTCTGAAACTCCTCAGCTCAAGTGATCCTCCTGTCTCAACCTCCCCCAATAAGGGCTCCATTACAGGAGCCACCATGCCCAGCCTGTGCACCTGCATTTTGACTGCAACCCAACACATGAGCTTAGGTATGTAATTTTCTACTTGTGAAGTCATGTCAGTGCTCAGAAAGTTTCAGATTTTGAAGCATTTTGAATTGAGGATTTTTAGATTAGTGGTGCTTAACCTGCACTTATAGGGCAAAGAGAAACTAAGTAGTTACTATGCCAAATGGATCTCCTAAACTGCTTACTGGCTTCTAAAATAAGATTTAAATAAATAGTACAATCTAGTACATTCAATCCATAAAAGTCTTAACCAACAAAAGTAAGCCATTTATTAGGCACCCATTATATACTACATATTTTACATACTTTGTCTTTTCTAAATATTACAACTCTCTTTGCTTGACAAGTATATTCATGTCACAAATAAAAATATGGCCTAGAAAAAATTACAGATCAAAAGTGATTTATAAGAGCCAGCTGTCTGTCTTTAAGACCTACACTTTCCACTGCTAAATTATGACAGCCAATAGATTGTCTTGCCACCCAAGCAAGAAAGTCCAAAGATCCCAAGGGTAATTTTATTCTAATAGCCCAGAATTAAAATCAAAAAGTGTAGCTGACATTAAGTAAACAGTAGGCTGGCAAAGTGAAAAAAGGAACATAGTGAGCTAAAGGAACAAAATTCAATTTGCCCTCCGAGTACTGGCCATTCAGTATAGACATCCTTACAAGGGCAAAAATCAAACTCCCAGGCCACCCTTGGTGATACACACCACATTTAGCTAAGACCCCCAAAGGACTCTTATCCTCACAAGGCAAAGATGAAGCAGAAGTACACTGACTCTTGAATGTATTCACAACTACAAGTCACATCTGATGGGTAAACCAAAAACCTTCAGCACTGAACTTGCTTTAAAGTGGTTCTGGACTAGTAATGCCTCCAGCCATCTACCAGAAGCAAATGCAAAACCTTTCTCAAGAAGATACCTTTGAGAGCTTAGATTAGTCATACTTTTTCAAGGACAATAAGAAGCAACAAAGATAAACAAAGCATACAAAGGAACAAGTCATCAGAAGTAAGAACCAGCAGAAAAAACAGACCAAACAAAGGCACCTCTAAAACCTAAGATAAAGGAAATACAGAGAGACCAAATTTTTATTTTCTTCCGTAAGACAGGGTCTCACTCTGTTGCCCAGGGTAGAGTGCAGTGGCACAATCAAAGCTCACTGCACTTCTCAAACTCCTGAACTTAAGTGATCCTCTTGCGTCAGCCTCCCGAGTAGCTGGCACTATGGGCACACGCTGTAATGCCCAGCTAATTATTCTATTTTTTTTGTAGAGATGGGGGTCTCTATTGCCCACGCTAACACTATTAAATAACTACTTACTAGGTTCAAAGAATAAAAGATGAGGCTGAGCACAGTGGCTCACACCTGTAATTCTAGAACTCTGGGAGGCTGAGGTGGGTGGATTGCTTGAGTCCAAGAGTTAGAAACAAGCCTGAGCAAGAGCAAGACCCCATGTCTAAAAATAGCTGGCACTATGGTGGGTGCCTATAGTCCCAGCAACTGAGGAGACTGAAGCAAGAGGATCGCTTGAGCCCAAGAGTCTAAAGTTGCTGTGAGGCCAGGGTCCTCAAACTATGGCCCTCAGGCCACATGAGGCGGTATGATTGTATTTGTTCCCATTTTGTTTTACTTCAAAATAAGATATGTGCAGTGTACATAGGAATTTGTTCATAGTTTTTTTTTTTAACTATAGTCCGGCCCTCCAACGGTCTGAGGGACAGTGAACTGGCCCCCTGTTTAAAAAGTCTGAGGACCCCTGCCATGGCCATGACACTCTACTGAGGGGAACAAAATGAAACTCTGTTTCTCAAAAAAAAAAAAAAAAGGAATAAATCACCCTGAAAAGATCTACAGGGAATAGGGAACAGTACACTACAAAAAGGAAAATGATCCTGCAGATTAGAAAAGGAACCAAAATTAACTTCAACAATAACCAAAAACTAAAAATTCATTGGATGGCTTTACTTAGGCTCAACAGAAGGGAAAATTAATGGACTAGAAGATAACTCAGAATAAATTATCCAGAATAAAGCACAGTGATATAAAAAGATGAAAAATGTAGAGCAGATAAAGGAGAAAGCCTAAGATACACGCAATCAGACTCAAAAAGAGAAGAAAAGAAAACACAATAGCGGACAAATTTAAGGAGATAATAACTGAAACTTTTACAAAACTAACGCGATGCCAACCCACAGATTCAAGAAGGCTAATAAAGCTCCAAACTAAATAAAAAAGAAATCTATATTCTGACACATCAAAATGAAACCACAGAACACCAAAGAGAGAGAAAATCCTAAATGTCACCAATAAGCTAGAATGAAATAAAAACAGTAAAGTTTTTGTGTCTATGATTTTAAATAAAAAGAAAAATAAGCATGAGCATCGTGATGATGACTCTGATTGTCTCAGAAAGTTAAACAAGATAATGTAACTGAAAGGGTTTTAAAGGAAACTGTAAAGATAACCTGGAGACTTAACTAAAAGGGTTTATCCAAAATCTATTTATCAATGGTCTTTTAACCTCTCTGCTGGCCTCTCTTAACCTATAAAAGAAAGTTGGAGCTGATTATTTCCAAAGTTCATTCCAGTTCAAAGATTACTGTATCATTATATCATTCAGAGGAAGGTGATTCAAATTATAATATTCTACTGTCTAAAAATAAAATGCTAGCTATCATCAGAAAGAACAATGGAACATAACAGAAATTATCTCTCAAAGTCTATAAAAAGCCATCCATATATGGAATTATGGAATATTAACACAGTGTTGAAATCACTGAACTTTCCACACACACACACACACACACACACACACACACACACACACACATATATATTTATATAAACAGAAAAACAACTAAAGCAGTGGTTCTCAATCCCTGTTGCATATCAGAACCACTGGGGCCAGGCACTATAACTCTAGCACTTTGGGAGGCCAAGATGGGTGGATTGGGATTGCTTGAGCTCATTGCTTGAGTTCAAGACCAGCCTGAGCAAGAATGAGACCTCTATCTCGAGTAAAAAAAAAAAAAAAAAAGAAAAAGAAAAAAGAAAAAAAAAAGAAAGAAAGATAGAAAGAAAAACTAGCTGGGTGTCATGGTGGACACCTATAGTCTCAGCTACTAAGGAGACTGAGGCAAGAAGATTGCTTGAGCCCAAGAGTTTGAGGTTGCTGTGAGCAAAGATGACACCATGGGACTCTACCCAGAACCAGTTGCAGTAACTCATGCCTGTAATCCTAGCACTTTGGGAGGTTGAGGTATGAGGATTGCTTGGGGCCAGGAATTCAAGACCAGTCTGAGCAAGAGCAAGACCTCTTCTCTACGAAAAACAGAAAAATTAGATGGGTGTGATGGCAGGAGCCTGTAATTCCACCTTTCGTAAGTTGAGAGGCAGAAGGATCTCTTGAGCCCAGGAGTTTGAGCTATGATGATGCTCAAGCAACAAGGTGAGACACTCTCAAAAAAATAAAATAAATAAAAACTACTGCCAAGGACCCTAATTCCCAAGATTCTGATTTAACTGATCTGCAGTAAAACCCAGGGAATGGGTTTTTTGTTTTTTGAGACAGAGTTGTGTTATGTCACCCTCGGTAGAGTGCCCAGGTGTCACAGCTCACAGCAACCTCAAACTCTTGGGCTTAAGCAATTCTCTTGTCTCAGCCTTCCAAGTAGCTGGGACTACAGGCACCCGCCACAATGCCCGGCTATTTTCTTATTGTAGTTATTATTATTGTTGTTTGGCAGGCGTGGGCCGGGTTCAAACCCACCAGCCCCAGTGGGTGTATGTGGCCAGCGCCCTAGCTGCTGAGCTACAGGAGCCAAAAAAGGGAATGGGTATTTTTGAGTTCGTCCAGATTATACTAAGATTACAGCTAACATTGAGAAACGCATAACCAGACTGACAAATAATGCGATATATTCTAAAAGAGTAAAATCTTTATTATCTTTCTAAAATATAATAAATCATTATGAATACACACCCACATAAGAGAAAAACTCAATTTAATTCAAGTTGGAGGCGGGCGGAGGAAGGGGAAGAAGTGAATTGCTGTGCTCCCACCCAATGGGCACTATGTAAGGGTACATGGCACACCTCCAGGGTGCGGGACACAACTACAACAAGGACCTTACCTAACAAAGACAAATATTGTAACCCAATCATTTGTACCCTTATGTTAATCTGACATTTTAAAAAATATTATGAAATTATCAAGGATATGGAAAAAAATTAATCTGCTCACAAAATTATACCATACCACGATGAGGTTCTTCATCTGCTCAAATTTTAAAGGAAGTGGTTTAAAGGACCAAATAAAATCAAGAATTAGTTTTAAAGAGTGGTTAATAAATGCATACAATTTGTTACCTAAGATGTAATGCAAACTTAAGATAAATACATTCAGAAAAATGTATATGAATTCCAAGATAAGATACCTAGTGGGTTATTAAAGAAAGCAAGTACCCTTGAAGTATATAATCAGTGAGGCTGACAATCTTATGAAATCATTCTTAGAGCCCTGGTCAGACCCAGAATATTAAACTGCATGATCCCAGGATGGCACTTACAAGCTCTAAGAAGAATTCATGACTCAAAATTATGCTTTTCTGTGGGGATATGGAGATAAATGAGAGTAAAAATTTAACAACATATATTTGCCACCATTTTTTTTATTAAGCACTTACTTTGTGTGACTGCTAGGTACTTTAAAATGTCATTTAATTCTGACAAGATAATTTATTATCTTCATCTTAAAAATGAGAAAACTAAGGCTCTGAGTGGTCAGAATTATGGCAATTACCGTATATACTTGAGTATAAGCTGAGTTTTTTTGGCACAAAATTTGTGCCGAAAAACCCGAACTCGGCACAAATTTTGTGCCAAAAAAACTTGGCTTATACTTGAGTATATACAGTATGTATTTTAGGCATAAAATACAATAGGCTCAAACTCCTGGCCTCAAGTGAGTGTTGGCTTCCCAAAGTGTTGAGATTACTTACAGGCATCAGCCACCATGCCTGGCCTAAAATACAACAGTTAATAAATTTTAAAACAAGGATTTTAAACCAAGTTCTTTGCCATGTTGCCTTTCACAGTAATTATAAGTAATAGTAATAATAACAAAAAGGAAACTCATTTTTTCGTTAAAATGCTCAGTAAATCTTTTCAAACTTATGAAGCGGGTTAGTCAAAATATTTTAGAGTCATTTTCAACTCCCTTTTTCTCAAACCTCACATCCTACCCTATAGGACATCTTGCAAGTTCTACCTTCAAATATGTACTCAGAATCCATTATATTTTGAATATGGATTCAAAGTATGTATTCATGTACCTTACCAGTAGTGACTGCCTTAGTTCATCTCCAGCCTGGATTATTTAAAATAGCCTCCTAGGGCAGCACCTGTGGCTCAACAGAGTAGGGCACTGGGCCCATAAGCCAGAGGTGGCAGGTTCAAACCCAGCCGTGGCCAAAAAAAAAAAAAAAAAAAAAAAAGCCGCCTAAACTAGCCTCCCTGCTTCTTCTACCCTTGTCCTCCCTCCAAGTCTATTCTGAATCCTTAGAAAGGGTTCCTTTTACATATGGTACCATTCCTTTGCTGAAAAAATTCTAGTGGCTGCCCATCTCGCTGAGGTAAAATCCGAAGTCCTCACAATGGACAAGACCAGTACTTTTCAGACATCATTTCTTCCATTCTCTTCCTCTACTGTAGCCACATTTGCCTCCTTGTTAGTCCTCAAACATTCCAACCATGCTCCCTTCCCCCAACTGGTCCCTCTGCCTAGAAAGCCTTCCTCACCTGAGATGTCACCTTTTCAGGTCTTAGCTGAAATGGTTCCTTATCAGTGAAAGCTTTCTCCTCCATCCCACCCTCTCAAGGACTCAACGCCCCCTCGCCCCTTGAAGGATTACTCTATTAGGGCATTTATTACCCTCCAATACATTTTATGTATTTATTTATTACTGTCTGTCTGCCCCAACAAGTTAAACCTGATAAGGGGAGGGACTGTTTTCTTCATTGTTCTATGTCCAGTCTCTAGAATAAGACCCGGCGTGAGGTAGGTGCTTGAAAAATATTTGGGGAATGAAAATACAAATCATTAATGCCAAAAGCATACAGCCTTCATACCATACGCCACATGGCAAACTTATCATCTTTTTTCACAAAATCCTAGCACTTTCAGGAAATATCAGAGCCTCCATAAGCCACACACATCATCAAAATCTAAGATAAATAATTTTCATTTTATATGTACATGCTTGCTTTCTCGGTATTTGAAGTCAGTAACCTTCAAATATTGAGCCTTAGGTTCTCAGAACTTCGTAAAGTTTTTTCCTGCTGCTATTCTATTCTCCTTAGATCTTCTCTTCTATGCTATTCTAAGAAAATTAGCTCCCCCCTCAAATGATAAACACTCAGTTCTTCTACATGTTGTTTATGTTCTATCATACTGACCAGACTGCAACTTTCCCCTAGCACAATGTCTCACATACAAAGATTTTCTCAATAATGATTAATATTCTGTCTCTAGTTCCTTTCACGAGTATAAAGCTCAGTAATAATCTTCATCACTTCTCTCCCCCCCTCCACCCCCCAATGAATTACCTATTTTCACTTGGATGGAGATGGGAGTATTACCAAAAGTAAAAAGAAAATTTACTAAGACAAGCCAGGGCAAATAAATGACAAAGAAGTTTTGGTACAATGTGGCTGTTTTCTTATTCCCAAGATATGAAGGAGGGAGGAAGTGATAAAGGTGGCCAGGTACATGACAGTCAGGATTGCCTTTCACAACTCTGCCCTAGCAACTTGAAAGAGCAGGACTGACAGGTTCCGGAAGGAACAAATTAGACTTGATCTTAAAGGTATTTTTGTTGACTTTGGTGTTAATGGCTTGAAAAGACATGTAAAAATTACAAGAAGGACACCACACCAACTGATCCATATTTTGGTCACAATTCATTCAATACTTTTACTTCATATTGTTTTTCTAAGAAAATTGCAATGGCCAAAAAAAAAAAAAAAGAGAGAGAGAAAAATTTAAATTTAATGGTGTTGATAGAAAGAAATATTTAAAATAATTTTTTCAATTATGCTAATATGATCTTATATTATTGTTAACCTTATCTCCCAAAAATACACAATACTTGTTCTGTCCAGAATATATGATGCATTTTTTTAAGTTTCTCTGTGGAAGCTTCATTTAAGTTGAGCACAAACCAAAAAAATATTTAGAAAGTAGTGTCCTTAATATGAGCACCCACAGGAAACGTACCTGAATTTTAACATTTGCCATAAATAACCCAGGAAGGGGTGGGGGTGGGAGTATACATGTCAAAATTGAAGACTGACTAGTTACAGGTAAATTGAAAAGTTTAAACATGAGGAGATAAAGAGAATAAGGAGTAGGATGGTTTGGAAGTTCTCAAACTTGCACAAATTGAAAGGTAAGCATTGTTTTTGTTTTTGACCAAAGTAGTGTGACTTATCTTACATTCCCTGCAAGGGAAAAGAAATTAAAATTTATGCAGCAAAAATCATTTCCCACAATAGTACATTAAAGTTAAACCTTCCTTTAACACTTTCTTGAAGCCTGAAATCCATAGTCATGTACAGAATGCACTATTAATAAAGATGAAAAGCACAAGCATTCAAATTTGTTGGTTATTACATAGACAATCTACATAGATTCATTATGAGAAGACTTATAGATAGACTAGGTATTAAAGCAACATAACAGCAGGGATAAAAGAGATGCCAAAGAATATAAGCATGTAACTGCAGAAATGCAGACTTAGAAGGAATCACCAGAAACTATGGGTCACTCCTTCTCTTCATTCAACTGTTCATGTCGTCTCTCAGAGGCCTCCCTGACCACCTCATCTAAAATAGCTGCCCCTATCACACTATTCCTGTATGTTGATTTATTTTTTCCTCACAGCAGTTGCCACTAAAGGCCGTTATATTATATAGGTGCGTCTGCTCAATCATTTGCTTCCAACTAAAACATATGCTCCATGAGGGCAGAAGCTTTGGTCAGGCCCAAAGCTGGCACTCAACATGTGCTGATTAAATAAATGATGAAGCTAAAACACAGAGAGGTTAAAGGATATCATCAAGGTCACAGAGCTAGCAACAAGCACAGCCCTATCTACTATAACCCTGTTTGCTTATTCCACAGCCACTTCCACTACACCAAAGCAGCCTATTCCAGCACATGATTCTATTTAACAGACTTCTCTTCTTTTTTTAAGTGCCAAAGAAAATACATGTTACCAAAAAAAGTGACACACTGGGTAGCATTTTAATTTCAAGTGTTTCACCAAGACTATACTCAAGTTTCCTAGTATACAGGATTAGCCTGCAAAACAGAAAGGCACAACTATTCATAGTTCTTGAAGTTCCTCTTGAAATCGGTGTATGCCTTGGAAGTTTTAAGAACCACTGAAAATCTACTTACCCATTCAGAATAGCCTGTAAAGTATCAGCCTCACCTTCATTCTTTTAAGAGCCCACAGTATCTCCTCCCTGGACACACTTTATCTTGCAGAGTATGCAGGGCAATGTAACCAATGTTACAGTAACTTTGCTTCCTTTTAAAGTACAAGTTAATCTCCCAAAATATTAACATAAAATTAACCCTTGGGAATTTTAGATTCTGAGAGCAGGAACCATCTCTGAACCATCATCTGATTTTGATCATGTAAGTCCTCCATTCAAAATCCATGAGTTTGAAACACCTAAAGAAACGCGAGAGGGAAGAAGGTGGAGAAGAAACATTTACATACTTGAAAAGGGAGCTAATATTTTAATGTTTTTAACCCGAAGTCAGCTTCTCGCCTAAAGTCAAGGCCTCACTGACACGACTTGTGTTTTTTTCTTTGCCCACCTTTAGGAGAGCCAACTGCTAATACCTTTTGCAGAGAACGTCTCTAGACACAAGATGAGACTAGCTACAGGAAAGAGGATGATTTGCTCAGCGTCTCTCAAAACTACTGTCAGCCCAATTAGTAAACCGAGAGGGAAGCCCTAAGATGTGGGATGGCAAGAGTTGAAATGAGAATGGGAGTTAAAAGTGGAAGAAGCAGACGAAAAGACGTGAAGAGTAAACAACGCATCAGGAGCGACAGAGTGAGAACAGGGGTCGAAGAAGTGGGGTCAGAGAAAAGCAAAGGTGAAAGGAGAAAGGGGTTGAAGTTCTGGGTGGGATGGGCTGGAGCAAATGGGGAGGAGACCCCAGAGGTCTAGGGGAAGAGGAGACGGGTGCGGGGTGGGGAGGGAGCGGAGAGGCGGGATGGAGAGGGCCAGGCCGGGAGGGTCCTTACCTGCAGCTCCGCCCGCTCCACCTCCCACTGGGCTCTCTCCACCTCGAAGCGGGCCCACTCGTGCTGCAGGAAGTGCAGGATCCCCGGGAGGCTGTACTGGGCTCGGGCCGCCCCCGTCGCAGCCGCCCCGTCGCCGACCGCGGCAGCCTCTGCCAGAGGCCCGAGAGCCTTGGCACCGCCGGCGCCTGGGTGGTTGTTGCTGAAGAAGACGCCAGGACCCGCCTGCTCGTCCATGGCGGCTGCAGGAACCTGGGGAGCTGTCCCGGCGCCCAGCAGCGGAGGCAACGGCGGCGGCCAGCAGCGCCTCCTCCTCCCTCCGCCGCTCCCCGCCCACACCCCAGTCAGCAGGGAGCAGCCGCCTGGGCGCGGGGGCCGGCCGTGCCCGTGACGGGCCGGGAAATGGGTCAACTGCGGCGCGCGGGCGGCGCGAGGCTTGCCGGGAGATGTAGTCGCGCGGCGGGACGCGGCGAGCGCGCCCGGGTGGCCTGTGGGGCTGCGCCTCTCGGCAGGCGTGGCGATGGGCCCGCCCCTAGCCCGCCCTAGCTCGGCGTGGCGGGGGCCCGAAGGGCGGGGAGCGCTGGTTTCCTCCCGGCCCAGCCGGGCTCGGCTCCGGTCTCCCTCGCACGCGGAAGTTCGCGGGCGGCGCTCCCTGTTGCACACACGCGGAAGTTATCACGTCAAAACTGCAGCCCGAGCTGCACCTCTCTTAGGGCTTCCTGATCGTTCTGTTAAGAAACAGGGTTAAAGCCAGCTATCCGGTCCGGCTGCACGATGTGGGTTCCCCTGCGTGCAGCGCTCAGTCCTCTGACTTCGGAGTTTCTCGACTGAGACCCCTCCATTCTGCCAGTCTGCGTCTCAGTGTTGCTCCTGCCTTTCTTTCGCTCTCGAGGGGTTCAAACCTGTTGGCTGATCAGTCTCCACTTATAGGGAACTCAGATACCCTATTCTGCTTGGCTGGACGCAGCAGCTTTCTCCTGCAGCTTCCAAATTCTGGTTTAAAACTCGTCTAAGAGGGGGAGAGGGCTCGGTTAAGTACAATGTAGAGGCATATGGCACACTTCTGGGTGAAGGACACAACTACATGTTGGACTTTGGACTTTACCTTACAAACTCAAATAATGTAACTTAATTGTATGCACCCTCATGCTAACTCGGAAAAGAAAACTCTCAGCCAAAAACTGCTGTTAGTTTCTTTTCCCTGTATAATAATCCTGCAGGAAATCCTGTAACAAATGATATCTGTTATTTCAGTCTGGTTTTTCCTTTCTTACCCTCAGGTATTTTTACTAAAAAAAAATCAAAAACAAAAGACTTTTTTGAGACATAGTCTCAGTCACCCAGGCACAATCATGGCTCACTACAACCTGAATTTCCTGGGCTCAAGTGACTCACCAAAGCCACCCCAGTAGCAGGGGCTAAAAACAGGCTTGAGCCACCAGCCATGCCTGGCTAATTTTTTTTTTTTTTTTTTCTTCCAGAAACAAAGTCTCACCATGTTGCCCAGGATGGCCTTGAACCTCTGGCCTCAATCAAGGGTCCCACCTCCGCCTTCCAAAGTACTGGGACTGTAGACATGAGTCACCACACTAGTGTGGGTTCAATTTAATCGAACAAATATTTTGATTTTCAGTTATGTCCCATCCTGGGAATATAGAGATAAATAACACAGTCCGTGACATGGAAGAGACATTTGTGTATATATACACATATATACATATACATATATACATGTGTGTATGTATATACCTGTATATACGTATATATACACAGTCTGTATGTATATCGACTATAGACTATATATATATAGTCTCACAGAGCCTTAAAGCTAGACTACCTGAAAGAACAAAATCCGTTTCTGCTTCCTAGATCAGTTTTAAGTCTTCAGGCACTTCTTTTTCATTTATCTTGTTCCCAGCTTCTTCCAAGGTTCACCTGCAAACTAGCAAAATTAATAGCCTATGAAAGGAACACGGAAGTCCTTTCTTAAGTGACTCTGTAAATGATTTCCTTCTCCAAAGTCCTTGATATTATGGTACCATAAGTTCACACTATAACAATAGGAGAAAGAAGGCCCCTGAAAAAATGTTTAATAAATGCAAATGAAATTAAGAAGTCACCCTAAGGAGTTACATGTTGTTCTTATGTTTTGTAGAATGAACTATGGGCTGTTAGAGTTGATGTCCATGAAAAAAATGTAAAGATACAGGCTGATGAGTGGTATGTGAAGAAAGGACATCCTGTCTCTGTCCTCTCCCCACCTCCCCTTCCCATGGCTACTTGTGGAAAGGACAGGAAACACATTGTATCTGTTCTGGTTGCAAATAAAGATGGCAAACTCCGTTAATTATTTAATGTTTCTGTTTTATGACCATTCTTTATTATTATAAAAGGTTGATCCAAGCCTGGCTAAATTCCCTATATCATAAATTATCTGGCTGTCAGAGTTCTTTGAGACACAGCCGAGTCTTCTCATTTACAGCTCTTAGAGTCTTGTCCACATGAGGCCTTCAGTAACTGGCAGAGCCAAAACTAGCACCCAAGAAGTCCTGACTGCTAGTTCAGTGATCTTTTCATTAACAGGTTGACACCTCTCTCACTTAATGGACCTACCAGAGTACCAAGGGGACAATAATGCAATAATGGCATATTTCTTTCAGCTGAGAGATTTAATTCATCTTGAAAGTTTGAATGTTAATAGATATTTTTTTCTCTAAGAGACATGTCTAGCAATTATTTTCAATCAAATCATGACAAACTATAAAATAATTAGTTATAAACTTGACTATTACACATGTGCAAAAGCCCTGTTTTCATTCACAATTCAACTTTATTCCTCACAATACCTTTTTTATTTTTCATAGACTTATTTACACTCAAAATAGTATTGATCATCTATAATGTCATGACACGTTCATACAATATGCCAAAATATTAAGAGTGGCTGTAAGGGTGGCCCCATATACCAAGGGTGGCAGGTTTGAATTGCAACCAAAAAATAGCTGGGCATTGTGCAAACGCCTGAGGTCCCAGCTACTTGGGAGGCTGAGGCAAGAGAATCACCTAAGCCCAGGAGTTGGAGGTTGCTGTGAGATGAGATGTGATGTCAGGCACTCTACCGAGGGTGATAAAAGTGAGACTCTGTCTCTAAAAAAAAAAAAAAAAAAGTGGCTATATATAGTAAGGTGGAATAATAAAAAAATTCTACTTTTTTCCAAAAATGTCCATATGCGGTAATATTTCTTTTGTGATTTAACAGAAACATTACTTTGGAAAAGACAACCTTCCCTTAGAGTTCTTTTGCCCTAAATTGTGTTAAAAAAAAAAAATAAGAACCACGATTTCCTTAATTTTCTCCTGTGGTGAATCAGCTTCTAAAACAGAGTAGTGAGCCTGTTGGTGATTTTCCCCCTTGTACTTGTCTCCTTTCTTAAAAAACTTTTTGTATTCAACATGAATTTTTTTAAGTAAAAATTTTATCAAAAATTACATACAAAAAAAGTTCACAAATGGTTAACACCTCAATGAACTTTCACCAGCTCAACATTTCATGTAACTACCACCTGGATCCTGAAACAGAACATTGTGGGCATCCCGGAAGTTGCTCTTCATGTGCATTCTGATTCACTATAGCAAAAGTGTTTTTGAATTTGAAAAACAAATACATTCTGGGACAGGTGCAGTGGCTCACACCTGTACTGCTGCCCTACTAGGAGGCTGAGGTGGGTGGTTTAGGTTCAAGAGCAGCCTGAGCAAGAGCCAGACCCAGTCCTAAAAATAGCTGGGTGTTGTGGCAGGCGCCTATAGTCCCAGCTATTCAAGAGGCTGAGGCAAGACAATCTCTTGAGCCCAAGAGTTTGAGGTTGCTGTGAGCTATGATGGTACAGCACTCTAGTGAAGGCAACAAAGTGAGACTCTGTCAAAAAAAAAAAAATCTGAAAAATTAATAACTAGAAAAGACATGACATTTGTAATTCGTCAAACCTAAGATTCATTTGTCATTACAATTTTCCAAATTTGGAAATCTTAGTCACATGGTTTAACTTTTTTCATTTTCAATTCCTTCATTTTTAATATGGGAATAATATTTACCTTATTACAATGAAGTTAAATGAGAAAAAGAAAATGTTAAATACTCTAGCATAATGTCTAGTAAATGGTATATATTGAATGGCATCTATTATCGTAATAGAGTTTACAAATTAACTGAAATAATACATGTAAAAAACCAGCCCTTGATAAATAAGGGGCTCAATAATTGGTCTTTCTCCTTTCTCATGCCCTATTCAAAGCTTTAATTTAGTAGAGTTAAAATAATCTTAAAAATAAAAAATATTAATGCCCTTGCCTACTCATTTAGCCTCAGACCTCCAGGTATAGTTGACTTCCAGATTCTTTATAGTTAATAAAGCCTAAGTAGGTGACATAAAAATAGGGTTCCCTTATTTGGCACACAGAGCAATTATCCAAATATTGATTTACATATTAGAATTTTAATTTTTTTTTTTTTTTTTTTTTTTTTTTTGCAGTTATTTTGCAGATTTTGGCCAGGGCTGGGTTTGAACCCACCACCTCCGACATATGGGGCTGGCACCCTCCTCCTTTGAGCCACAGGCACCGCTCCTAGAATTTTAATTTTGTAGTGGTTGAAATTATTATTAGTTTTTTGAAACAGTCTCACTCTGTCACCCTGGGTAGAATGCCGAGGCATCCTCGTAGCTCACAGTAACTCTTGGGCTCACATGATCCTGCTGTCTCGGCCTCCTCAGTCGCTGGGAGTATAGGTGCCTGCCACAACACCTGGCTAGTGTTTCTAGTGTTAGTAGAGTCAAGGTCTCACTCTTGCTCACACTGGTATTAAACTCATGAGCTCACACAATCCATCTGCCTCGACCTCCCCTGAGCTGAAGCAATCCACCGGCCTCAGCCTCCCAGAGTGCCAGGATTACAGGCATGAGCCACCACATCTTTGGAATATTAATGGTGATCAATTTCAGATTCTATTTCTCTAAGTCTATGCAAAGGTAAACTGGTTTTTGAACAGATTCTTTTTCCCCCCCATCAACTCTATCCCTTGCTTCTCTACTCCTTCTCTCTCCTAAAATTTCCCATGAATAAAAGTGCTATTCAACAGATTGTTGTTTTAATAAATAACATGTCCCCCTTTCTAAGCCAGAAACTGATTTTCAAACAATTAATGTAATCATCATAACATTAAACATGACCATATGTATAAGAAGAACATTTTTTATAACTTGGCTATTTCTGCCAGCTATGCAACTGGGAAGCACTCGTTTCTAGGGATAGCCACTTCCTCAGCAGAAGTTACCCAATCTTCGATCTTCGTTTAGGCTTGAATTGCTCAGTGTAGCACCTCCTGCCTAAGCTCCCAGCTGGTATTCCTTAGACATAAATTAAGTTGGCCCTCAAAAAATTCAAATGTGGTACATTTTTTACAAACATGACAAGGGGAAAATCTGGGCATTGTTCCAGAGAAATAAGAAAATGAATGAAATTAAAGAAGTGCAGTACATTTTTGTTTTAATTTTTGAAGACTCAGGCTTTTCTTAGATTTCTTAAAACAGGATGTAACCTATTTTACATGTACTACATCTCCCTCCTCTACTCTGCAGGCCCTCAATTTGCTACTGTTGTTCAATACGTGTTAATTATAGCACTCGCAGTTGTTCTCTGTAATGGAAAATTCTATCACTATCTATGTTATCTCCTTGCCCAGATTTCCCCTCAGCTGCAGGACATAAAGTAACAAGAGCAGTAGTGGTTTGAATCCAGTCATATAAACGTTCACATGAACTCATGCACCATGGTGACCAATAAGCTGATTGTATTCATGCTAAAGCAGCCAATAGATACAAATTAATTATAAGAGAAACAGATAACTTAACATAATCTTTAATATTATAGCAATAACCAAATTAATGTTGCAACATTTTCCTAAGAATGTACCTAGATTAAAACATGGAAGATGGATACAAATTAGCCAGAAGATAAGGATGAAATGGAGCTTTTTTAGCAAAATTCAGATACCCTGAGGAAGAAAAGAGCACAGTGCGTTTGATATGTTGAAAGGACTTGAATATGGCTGACAAGGAGCAAGGCAAAAGTAATGATTATTATTTTTATGCCAACACTTTTTGAGCATTTGCTCAATAAAAACTATGCATTTCACATGCACTAATTCAATCCTTACAATGTCTCCATGAGGTTAGCACTAAGGTTATTTTCGCTTGACAGATAAGGACATTATCATACAGCCATAGGTAGCAGCATGAAATAAAATGAGCAGGTGAAGTAGATAGAGGCCAAATGATGCAGGACCTTGAGGGTCAAGTTAAGGAATTGGTCTTTATGATAAAACTATCTGCAGTTTTAAGCAGAGTATCAGATTTGCATTTATAAAAATCATTTCACTTTCTGAGTGGAAAATATGGTACTTAGCAGACCTTTCTGAATTCTTTCCTAAGCATCAGGCACTATTTTAAGATGCTTTGCAAGCATTAACTCATTTAATCCAGAACTACTTTATTTGAGATAGGTATTATTTTTATTCTCGTTTTACAGATAAAGAAACTGAGATGAAAAGCAGACACATGACTTGCCCAAGGTTATGCAGGTTGTTAAGTGCAGAGCCAAATTCCAACCCAGGCAAATTGACCCTAGTAGCCACACTGTTAACCACTTTGTTATACTGCAATTGAACATGATGACTTGGACTAGAGTGGTAACAGTAATATAATAATAAAGACACATGGAAGGTCTTGATAAGATGCTGGGGCTGGCCTGGTGGCTCACACCTATAATCCTAGCACTCTGGAGGCTGAGGCAGGTGCTAAGCTTGAGCTTAGGAGTTCCAGACCACCCTGAGCAAGAGTGAGACCCTGTGTCTACTAAAAAAAAATTAAGTAGAAAGTTAGTGAGCATTGTGGTGGGCGTCTGTAGTCCCAACTACTTGGGAAGCTGAAGCAAGAGGATTGCTTGAACCCAGGAGTTTGAGGTGGCTGTGAGCTATGACTCCATTGCACTCTACCCAGGGTGACAGAATGAGACTGTCTTTAAAAAAAAAGATGTTGAGGAAATTTGGTGATTAAGTATAGAGAGGAAGAAAGTGAAAAGTGTCAGGTATGATACCAAAATTTATGATTTAAAAAACAAGACGAGTTATGTACTGGGAAATCATGAGCTGGGAAACAGGTTTTAGATAAGGAGGTGAAAAGTTCACTTTTAAAGTGAGTCTGAGTTGTCTATAAGACAACCAGTGGGTAGGTAGTTATATTTGTAAATCTAAAGAACAGAAAAGGGGCTTGCATTCAGAACAACCCTAAGAAGGAATCTCTATAATTTTCTTTCTTTTTTTTTGCAGTTTTTTGGCCGGGGCTGGGTTTGAACCCACCACCTCCAGCATATGGGGCCGGCACTGTAGTCCTTTGAGCCACAGGCGCTGCCCCAATTTTCTATCATAGTACACTTCCTACCATTCCTTTCTACTACTTATCACAGAATGTAAGCTTATTGTGGCAGATTCTTTGACTGTTCACTCTTGCAGTCCCAATGCTTGGAATATAGTATGTGCTTAACAAATAATTGACCAATGAATAAATGTGACAGCATTAGAGAATCATGTCACAAAAATCTTGGACAAACAGGAATTCAAATTCTTGTTGTACATGTTCAGTGTCAAGGAGTGCACCATCATAAGGCAATCTTTTTTTTTTTTTTTCTTTGAGACAGAGTCTTAAGCTGTTGTCCTGGCTAGAGTGCCGTGGCGTCACAGCTCACATCAACCTCAAACTCTTGAGTTTAAGCCAGCAGTTCTCAACCTGTGGGTCACAACCCCTTTGTAACAATGAAAATACATCCTGCATATCAGATATTTACATTACGATTCATAAGCAGCAACATTACAGTTATGAAGTAGCAAGGAAAATAATTTTATGGTTGGGGGTCACCACAACATGTATTAAAGGCTCCCAGCATTAGGAAGGTTGAGTGAATCACTGGCTTAAGTGATTCTCTTGCCTCAGCCTCCCAAGTAGCTGGGACTCCAGGTGACGCCACAATGCCAGCTACTTTTTATTGTTGTAGTTGTCATTATTATTTAGCAGGTCTGGGCCTGGTTCAAACCCACCAGCCCTGGTGTATGTGGCCCTCACCCTAACCACTGAGCTATGGGTGCTGCCAAGGTAATCTTTTTTTTTTTTTTGCAGTTTTTGGCCAGGGCTAGGTTTGAACCCACCACCTCCAACATATGGGGCTGGCACCCTACTCCTTTGAGCTACAGATGCCACCCAAGGTAATTTTTTTTTTTTTTTTTGTAGAGACAGAGTTTCACTTTATCACCCCCTGTAGAGTGCTGTGGCATCACATAGTTCACAGCAACCTCCAACTCCTGGGCTTAGGCGATTCTCTTGCCTTAGCCTCCTGAGCAGCTGGGACTACAGGCGGCTACCACAACACTTGGCTATTTTTTGGTTGCAGTTTGGCCGGGGCTGGGTTTGAACCCACCACCCTTGGTATACTAACCCCTGAGCCACAGGTGCTGCCCGGTAATCCTTCTTCTTCTTTTTTTTTAAACAGCTTACTTAGAAAACTCTTCTTTATGCCCAATTGCACTTGTTGGCCCAGATGGGGCTAGCTGGCCCTCCTAGCTGAAGATTAATGATCACATTACCCTTTTCAACCTTTAGTTCTTTTAAATTGTCTGGCTTACTGCACACCTATTTGCCATTGCCCTGGCCATGTTGTATCTGAAGCTGATCCTTACCCACCCCCACAAACATACACATTGGAGTCACAGCATGTAGAGCAAGACTTTCCTTGCTTTAACAATGTATGTTCACTAAAACTGGTCCAAACTCCATTAAGCTTTTCTACTAGTTAACTTACAGTCAACGAACATGCCATTGAAAAATATTTAGGTCTACCAAAATTTTTCCAGAGATTTAAGAGCACTGCTAAGTATTTTCTTGTAATTTAGAAAATGACAGTTTCATTTTCACATCTGTTTATTCCAAAAAGTATTGCTTTTTTTTTTTTTTTTTTTTTGAGATAAGAGTCTCACTCTGTTGCCCTAGGTAGTGTGCCATGGCATCATAGCTCATAGTAACTTCAAACTCTTGGGCTCAAGCCACCCTCATGCCTCAGCCTCCCAAGTAGCTCGAAGTATAGGAGCCTGCCACAATGCTCAGCTAGTTTTTCTATATTTAGTAGAGACAGCGTCTTGTTCTTGCTGATGCTGGTCTAGATCTCTGGAACTCAGGAGATCCACCCACCTCAGCCCTCCAGCACGCTAGGATTACAGGTATGAGCCACCTTGTTCAGCCAAAAGTGACTTGCTTTTGATGATAGGTATAATCTCTGTTACACTGTCTGGTAAAACTTGGCGCCCAAAATTTGCTAGACACTGTGGCAAACATTTATTTTGTGGATTATTTATTTCATGTGGTAAAATTCCTACTGCATGAGAAACTGGCATAACTATAATTATGACTAATGCACTTCTGTAAGCCCTGCAGCACTCAGCTTGATGCCTTATACACAGTAGGCATTCAATAAATATTTGATGAGTAAAACTAACCACGATAGCCAGAAGATGAGGCTCAGGAACTACCAAACATAACTGAGGCCAAATTTTTGCCCCCCCCCACAAAAAAAGCAGAACATTACATACCATATTTGAAAGATTTTAATGGACCTTTAAATGAGAATTCTAATTTAGTTAATAACTAAAATATAGAAAAGCATAATTTAGTAATTTAATATGAAAATTAAAAGACCTATCAGAAAGATAAGAACATTTTGGGAAATGCTTAGAAAATGATTTTATTCATAATATATACACCTCAAAACAGACACTTTTCATTATTTTGGTTACTTCAAAACTTAAAATCTGTTTGCTTTTCAATTGAATTTTTCATGACAAGATGCTGGATGCTGACCTGTTTTTTTCCCTGATATTATCAACAGGCTGCCTGACATGATACAGTAATGTTTTTAGCATTTAAATGTAAAAGACTATGGCTCAGTGTTTAAAAAATAAATTAATTAATAAAAGAGAAACATTTTTAGGGAAAAAATGAAAACAAATTCATCACATGATAAAAAAAAAATCACTCCTTAAAAATCAGTAAGTGGTGTGAACATTATTTCACTTAAATTATTTGGAAGCACAACGCCAATGCACAAATAAAATAGGACTCATTCTGGAATGATACCATGGCTATCACTAATTATGAGCTAGTTGACAACATAGATAAAAATGAATGGAAGAAAAACTTAAAAAAAACTTGTTTTTAGCTTAATTGTTGGTGCAGAATGAATGGCAGGGGTTGGCTGCCTGGCAGCTGCTTTAGCTTTGCTAGCCTGGCTTGCTCGAACAGCAGTTTCTAGGCGTATTTTCAACTCAGGAGCAGCCCCCATTACTGTCTTGAAAGCATGTGGATATAAAGGTCCAATATGCATTAAATTCTGGAGTGCAAACTCATGAAGATCTCTGGAAGCTGCATTTGCTGAGGCAAAAGAATTTTCATCTAGCAGGTAAGAGATCAAAGTGGGAACGAGAAGAGCAAGTAGCTGGACTCCTGTAAATAGCAAAGATAAAATATGAAGAATGATTATGAACCTAAAGGCTATAATAAACTTTAATTTAAATACTACACAATTACTACAGAAGGCTGAATTAGTAGAAAATATAAGTAAACATGTACACTCATAATATAAGCAAATATATTTACTTATAATATATTCACCTCAAAACACACTTTCCATTATTTTGGTTACTTTAAAACTTAAAATCTGCTTGTTTATCAATTGAATTTTTCATGACACATGCTGAATTCTGACCTATTTTTTTCCCTGACAATCTCAATAGACTGCCTGACAACTTAAGATTTAGTAATCAATAACCCAAAATTAATATTAAGTACCTACTAAATGCCCAAGTTACATTAGGGTTGGAAACGAGGCTTAAGACACATTAATTTGTTTTATTTTAAAAATACTAGCTAATTTATAAAGAAAAAAATGTTTTACAATTGCCATCTAGCAGAATGTATTCTGAAAGGAAGATTATGAAATTTTTAAGGACACACTAGAATGAGGAGATTGAAGTAGAGAACGGAAATCTAAATAGCATACATTTACCATAACTTAACTAGAACTTGGTATTTGTTTCTTTTCTAAATAGAAATACAAAACAGCTATTGTCACATTTCATTATCTCCCAAAATCCATAGTGAGGGAAAATTCTTCAAAAATAATACTATTATATAACCCTTAGGCTTCAAAAACAAGAACCCATGTCTGGCTGATATAAATTCTAAGCCCTTAAAAAAAGTTTATGGAGGCTAACTCTCTTTTTGGTAGTCTGTCTTTCCATAGTAACAAGTCCATCCCAGCACATAAATTTCATTAAAGACAATATTTTCCTCAACAGTTAGCCTTTATATGTAATCGTGTATGTATGTGTGTGTATAAAACGTCTTATCATGATATTGAAAATAATGCTTTTTACACCTTTGTTTATGCTAATTTATTAGGATGACGACTAAAGCCAAGGCAGTGAAGAGTGGGCAGTGTCTGATACAGAACATGTGACGTAACACTGATGTCACCACGGACAATCAGCAAAGCCTTTCAGGATCACATTGCACCTTACTTCCCATCCTCTTTCCCTGCTGTATTTTTTCTCCATGCCACCTATCAATTTCTGCCTCTCACTATTGTATCTATTCTAAAATATCTGTAGTTACATCCATTTTTATTACCATATAAAATTGTATACAGACATATCTATATGGTATCTCTTCATAAAACAAATGTTTGTCTATGTAGTGTGGGTGTTACTGTCAGTGTTTTCCTACCAGAATGTATGGGAACAGGGACCTTCGTGTGTCCCTGTTCCTAAAAAAATCATCTTTTTAAAGACAAATATATAGTGACGAAATCAAGACTTCAGCATTCAGGGAATGAAAAGAAGCATATATTAAGCTGTGTAAGTCTTTGCTCAAATAAATGTGTATGGTAGTTCTTCACTAAATAAAAAATAATTTTAAAATATAAAATTTGGAGGTATTTTAATAATGATGTTTGGTATTAATACTGATCTTGTTAATTTGTTATAGCTTTTTATTTTTGGAATCAAGGTCTCACTCTGTCACTTGGTGCTAGAGTGCTGCAGCAGCATCATAGCTCACTGCAACCTTGAACACCTGGGGTCAAGCAAGCTCCAGCCTCAGCCTTCCATGAAGCTGGGACTGTAGCCCACCACACTGATAATTTTTCTATTCTTTTTTAGAGATGGAATCTCGTTCTAGCTCAGGCTGGTCTCAAACTCCTGACCTCAAACAATCCTACTGCCTCAGCCTCCAAAAGTGCTAGGATTATAGGCATAAGCCATGATGCCCAGCCTATCATAAAGCTTTTATACTTCTGTTATGAAGATTAAACTATGTTATTTAAAAAACCTAAAAAAATCCACATTTCTCTTAGTTCTTAAAGGACATATAAGTACATTATCAGTAATTCCATTTAACTTCCTGCTCATAAAGAATAAATATAAATCAATTCAAAACAATATGTTGGCCAGGCATGGTGGCTCACACTTGTCATCCTAGCATTTTAGGAGGCCAAGGCAGGAGAATCACTTAAGGTCAGGAGTTTAAGACCAACCTGAATAAGAGCAAGACCCTGTCTCCACAAAAAACAGAAAATGTAGCCAGGCATAGAGGTATGCCTTTAGTCCCAACTATTCAGGAGGTTGAGGGAGGAGGATCATTTGAATCTCAGAGTCTGAGATGACAGTGACCTGTGATGATATTATGGCACTCTAGCCAGGGTAAAAGAGTGAGAACTTCTCTCAAAAAACAAAATAGACAAAAACAAAAACAAAGGACTAGGCCTGGTGGCTCACATTTGTAATCCTAAGCACTCTGAGAGGCCAAGGAAGGTGGACTGCCTGAAGCTCAGGAGTTCACGATCACCCTGGGCAAGAGTGAGACGCTATCTCTAAAAATAGCTAGGTGTTGGGGCAGGCACCTGTAGTCCTAGCTACTTGGGAGGCTGAGGCGAGACGATCACTTGAGCCCAAGAGTTTTTAGGTTACTGGGAGCTATGACACCACAGCACTCTACCAAGGGTGATGATGGAGTGAGACTCTGTCTCAAGAAAAAACAAAACAATAAATAAATAAATAAATAAATAAAAATAAAACCATTATGTTAGTAACATGAGCAAATATATTATGCTTTTAGATAGTAACTGCTCCTTAGTTAACACTGTTACAAAGGTCTGTGTGTAATATCAATAAGATTTAAATACAATACAGATCTTGATTTTAGACTAACAGCTTTTTTTTTTTTTTTGAGACAGAGTCTCACTATGTCGCTCTCGGTAGAGTGCTGTAGCATCATAGCTCACAGCAATCTAGAACTCTTGGGCTTAAGCTATTCTTGTCTCAGCCTCCCTAGTAGCTGGGACCACAAGCTCCCGCTACAACACCTGACTATTTATCTTGTTGCAGTTGTCCTGTTGGTTTAGCTAGCCTGGCCAGGTTCGAACCTAACAGCCTGCATGTGGCTAGCGCTGTAACCACTGTGCTATGGGTACCAAGCCTATACTAATAGCTTTTTATATGAACATACTTACTGTTTTGTTCTTCACCAAGAGCAACCAATGTTTCAAGAACTTTGATTCCTTCTTGAACAGCTAAAAGTTCGGTGTTATTAGCTGGTCTGTTTCTTTCAACTGCTTTTAGCTTTTCAACCACTATTGGAGCTAATGAATGGATATAAGGAGTAGAAAGGGCACGATTGGAATGCTGGAACACTGACAGGAGAAGCTGATAACATTTGGCTTGAACCTAGATAAGAAGATCACTTTATCAATAAACATGCATGATAGTTCTTATTTGCTTTATAATCACACTGCATTTTATTCATTTATTTATTTATTTTTGAGGCACAGTCTCATAATGTTGCCCTTGGTAGAGTGCAGCGACATCACAGCTCACAGCAACCTCAAACTCTTGGGTCGCCCTCAGTAGAGTACCGTGGTGTCACTGCTCACAGCAACCTCAAACTCCTGGGCTTAAGCTGTTCTCTTGCCTCAGCCTCCTAAGTAGCTGGGACTACAGGCACCTGCCATAATGTCCAGCTATTTTTTGGTTGCAGTTGTCATTGTTGTTTAGCAGGCCTGGGCCAGGTTCTGTGGCTGGTGCCCTAACCACTGAGCTATGGTGCCAGGCCATTACGCTGCATCTTAGTTATATACTGAAAAGCAGTGATACTGCAGGATGAGAATGGAAATGACATTGCTACTCAGAGAAATGGAGTAGAATAATGGAATTTTCAATAAACTAACTGAAATGAAAGGCACCTGTGGGTCACTGAGTAGGGTGCCAGCCCCATATACCGAGGGTGGCGGGTTCAAACCTGGCCCCAGCCAAACTGCAACAAAAAATAGCCGGGCATTCTTGGCGGGCCCCTGTGGTCCCAGTTACTCGGGAGGCTGAGGCAAGAGAATCGCCTAAGCCCAGGAGTTGGAGGTTGCTGTGAACTGTGACACCACAGCACTCTACTGAAGGTGACGAAGTTCTTAAAAAAAGAAACATTCCTTATGATAATTACTAAATCACCAAGCATATGTAATTTTTAGTATGTCTAGAGTGTGAAAAGCTAGAAAACAGTAATTCCAATTTCTGTTTTTAATTCTTCCTTTAATATACAATTGTTCTTCCCATTTTACTCTAATGTATTTAGAAAGGAAACCTAATATTTGAATGATCTGAAATAAAGCTATAAAAATACATTTCCTAGATACCTAAAACCCATCTGATTTTCTGTCAGGCCTAGAATGTAAGGTGTCACATACTCTGCTTTAGATTAGACAGCTTCATATTAATAATTTAAAAAAAAAAAAAGGGGAGGAAAGGAGAGACGCAAGCCCCATCAACATATGGCACAGAGTGGGGTAAAGCTATTTCAGTGCTTTGGTAGAACACAGGTGGCCAAACCTCAGTGGACATCAAAAACACTTGGGGAACATGGGACTGCAAACTAATACAGCCTCTTTGGAAAGAAGTATGGAGAATCCTCAAAGAACCAAGTTAGACTTCCCATTTGACTCCATAATCCCACTACTAGGCATATCCCCAGAAGAAAAAAAAACATTTTATCATAAGGACACTTGCACTAGACTGTTTATCGCAGCTCAATTGACAATCACCAAAATGTGGAAACAGCCTAAATGCCCACCAACCCAGGAAGGGATTAACAAGCTGTGGTATATTTACACCATGGAATATTATTTAGCCATAAAAAGATAGAGACTTTACATCTTTTGTATTAACCTGGATGGAGTTGGAACGCATTCTTCTTAGTAAAGTATCACAGGAATGGAGAAGCAAGAATCCAATGTACTCAATTCTAATATGAAGGCAGTAGATGATCTAACACATGCTCATAAGAGGAAAAACTCCAATCAATTCAAGGTGAGGGGTAGGAGGGGGAGCAGGGAAAGGGGAGGAGGACAGGTGTGTTCCCACTTACTGGGCACAATGTTAGGGTATATGGCACACCTCTTAGGGGCAGGACACAATAGAAGGCCTTTACCTAACAAATATAAACATTGTAACTTAATTTTTGTACCCTCAATTAACCTGAAACAATAAAACAAAAAACAAAAAACAAAAAACACTTGGGGAACATTTTAAATCTACAGATTCCTGAGCCACAAATTTGGAGACTGTGTGTGATTCAGGAAGATAGTGGTAGAGTCCAAGAATGCTTCTAGACTGATTTTTTTCCTGATGTTCAGCAGGTTTCAGAAACATTAGACTTTGACATCATCAAATAAAATTTATTTTCCAGGGTGGAGCGTGTGGCTCAGTGGGTAGGGCGCCGGCCCCATATGCTGAAGGTGGTGGGTTCAAACCCTGCCTCGGCCAAACTGCAACAAAAAATAGCTGGGCGTTCTGGCGGGTGCCTGTGGTCCCAGCTACTTGGGAGGCTGAGGCAAGAGAATCACCTACGCCCAGGAATTGGAGGTTGCTGTGAACTGTGTGATGCCATGGCTCTACCAAGGGCCATAAAGTGAGACTCTGTCTCTACAAAAAAAAAAAAAAAAAAAAAAAAAAATTATTTTCCAGACAAACTAGAGTTTCTAATAGGTTCATTAAAACATGTAATCATGTAAACTTATCTTTAATGTCATTGTTGTTATTTAAATAAACATTGGAAAACATAATCATGGACTTCTGTAAAGTCTCTACCAATATGTCTCAGGGTTGATCAAATATTTCAGACACTGGAGAATTACTGCATATGTGCTTAAACCCAGTTATCTTTTCCAATTTGAAACTTTCTTGGTAAAGTAGAATGTTTATCTCTACGTTTATAATTGTTTTAAGTGTAACTTACCCACGGGTCACATGAATTTAATGCATTTTTAAATCTGTTCATGCAGCCGTTCTGTAATGACTGGACTCCTATTATTTCACTACTGGCAGACCACAGGAAGAGTGCAATTGCTGTTAACATGCTTACTTCATCAGGTGTAGGCACAGAGTCTTCTGAAAATTAAAAATAAAAGTAATGAGTGGTTTCTAAAATGATTTGGAATCTCAATCTTAAACAACTGTCTCTCTGTCCTCTACATTTATAGCAGTGCCAGCTCAAAGCAACCTCAAACTCCTGGGTTCAAGTGATCCTCCTGCCTCAGCCTCCAGAATAGCTGGCACTATAAGCACTCACCACAACACCCAGCTAATTTTTCTATTTTTAGTAGAGATGGGCTCTTGCTCTTATTCAGGCTCATCTTGAACACACAAACTCAAGCAATCTTTCCTCCTTGGCCTCCCACAGTACTAGGATTATAGGCATGAGCCACCATGATTAAATATATAAAGTTAAATGATTCTAAGATATTCTGCTTAACTGAAAAACCCAGAGTAGACTTTCTTAGTGATATTACTTTTCAACTTAGTAAATATAAAAACCTATAAATTCCACATGACCATAAATAAAATTGCATCATTTCCTAAAAATGCCATTGTTACAATCTTAAGGAATTCTTGCTATTACAAGCATTTATTCAGGAATATATTCAACTTTAATCTAATAAATAAATCTAATAAATAAATGAATAAAATATGCAGTTAGAAATATGAACATTTATTCTAAAGAAGAACATATAAAATTCGAGATCCAAACTATATTGTAATTACCATTTCTTCAACAACTGAATTTATCAACACTTTCTGTGTGAATTTGGGCTAACTTGGCAGTTATAAATATCCAACGATAACCAGTATTTTTTTAGAATTAAGAACACACAGATTTGATATTCTAACATTATCTCATAATGAGGGTATCAGCTTTCATAAAATACTTATGGAATGGGGCTGAGAACAATACTTTATATAAAGTTCTTTAACATAAAGGAAAGAAAGCTAAGAAAAAAAGAGATCATTTTGAAACTATAAATGGTTCAGATACAATAGATGCTAAAACTACGATGTGAAAGTTTGATGGGGAAGAGACAACTGACATAGTTTTACAGCATCTCCCCACAGATTACTTATTAATTATAAAACAGAAAAACAGCAATTTTATAGAGGAGAAATATGGCAGGTATCATCTTAATAAAGTTACTAAGGTAAAGATTCCCAATAATTGGACAAGTAAATATTATATGACTCCTTATATGATATGCTGAGAAAGACACACTACTTACGGTACTCCTGCCAAAAATGCAGAAATGGAATCTAATCAGTTTTGCCGAGGAAAAAAAATCAGCCAATTCTAAATGGAGAAACATTCTACATAATACATAGCCGTGCTCTTCAAAAAACATTAATGTTGTGAAAGATAAAAGCTGATCAACTGCCCCAGATTAAAGGGGACTAAAGCACTACGATGACTAAATAAAAACAAAACGAGCTGTATGAAAGTCATTATTTGGACAACTGGTAACATTTGCATATAAACAATAATAGCATTGTATCAATGTTAACTTGCCTAAATTTGATAATTCTTCCGTGATTATGTAAGGGAACATCCTTGTCATGAAATATTTAGGAGTAAAGAGTCATGATGACGTCAACCTATCCTCAAATTGCTCAACAAAATTAATAAGATGATAATGATTATAGAGAAAGTAAAACCTCTATGTGGCAAAATGTTAACAACTAGCAAATGTAGGAGAGGATATGATGGAACTTACTATCCTATTCTTGCAACTTTTAAAAAAAAAACTGCCTCACTCTGTTGCCTGGGCTGGAGTGTAGTGGTGTGATCACAGCTCACTGCAACCTCAAATCCCGGGGCTCAAATGATCCTGCTGCCTCAGCCTCCCAAGTAGCTGGGACTAGTAGCGCATGCCACCACACCCAGCTAATTTTTCTATTTTTTCTAGAGATAGGGTCTTGCTATGTTGGTCAGAGTAGTCCTTTGCCTCGGCCTCCTGAAGTACAAGGATGACAGGCATGACCCACCCAGCCTCTTGAAACTTTCTTTAAAGTTTGAAATTTATTTCAAAATCAAAAGTTCTAAAAATGAAAAAAAATGATGTAGCAATCTTAACAGTGACTTATTACATCCAAAGTAATTAATGTGCGTATATGGATTCACATACATATATACACATATTTTTAAAGTGAAGATTTCTTCTTTATAAAAGGAAATAGGATTTCCACAATGGAAATTCTGTGTTATAAAACTTTTCTTGTTGGGCCAGGCATGATAGCTTATGCCTGTAATCCTAGTGTTCTGGGAGGCCAAGGCAGGTGAATTGCCTGAGCTAACAGGTTTGAGATCAGCCTGAGCAAGTGCAAGACACCCCCACCCCAACCCCATCTCTAAAAAAAATAGCCAGGCACTGTGGCAGGCACATATAGGGGAGGCTGAGACAAGAGACTTGCTTGAGCCCAAGAGTTTGAGGTTGCTGAGAGCTATGATGCCTTGGCACTCTACCAAGGGTGACAAAGTGAGACTGTTCCCCCCCCCAAATTTTTTTTGTTTCTTGTTAAGCAGGGGATCTGCTTGCTTTATTATACAAATACTGTACGAATATAACTGTGGCCTTGATTCTTACTTTATAACTGACTATGTCTCCTGGGAATTCAGCTTTTAACAGAGTACTTAGGTAAGTTAATTCTATTATCAGACCTTTAAATTTCACCCCATATGAATGAACAACTTGATAAATTATCAAAACTTTCCCTATATATAAAGGACAATTTAAAAATATTGACTCTGGATCCTCCCCAACAAAAATTAAAGCAGTATTTAAATTTTTAAATAAATTCTTAACTATTTCTTCATCTGATTATTCCTATCTATATGCACACATACACACATATATAAATATAGCATTTAATATTTCATGAGTTTGTTAAAATCTACCTTAAGAAGCAAAATATTAACTCTTGATAAAGCTAACATAGTTTTAGTATGAAATTGCAGTTTTCAGGGTATTTTCTCCCAATGAACAAATGAGTTGTATAAATTTTTCCCTTATAGGCGCCTGTAGCACAGTGGTTATGGTGCCAGCCACATGCACTAAAGGTGGCAGGTCAGAACCCAGCCCTGGCCAGCTAAACAACAATGACAAATGTAACAAAAAATAGCCGGGCGCTGTGGTGGGCACCTGTAGTCCCAGCTACTTGGTAGGTTGAACCAAGAAAATCGCCTAAGCCCAAGAGCTGGAGGTTGCTGTGAGCTGTGACATTATAGCACTCTACCGAGGGCGACAAAGTGAGACTCTGTCTCTTAAAAAAAAAAAAAAGAAGTAAAGTGTATGAGACAGAAACTTGTAACTCTACAACCTGTAATAATTTAGGTTTAATTTCTAGGTTTTGGTTTAAGTTCTTCTGGTTTGGATTAGTTTTTGTATAGTTGCTTATAACCATGATATTTAATAGATATAATGGATATATAATCCTAATGAATATACTATCATGTATTTTAGAATTTTTCCCACTGCTAGACAGTTATATTTTTCTTACATTTTCATTATCGTAAGACAGACGTAATAGGTGATAAATAACCTTGACCATATTTTTCGATTAGTAAGGCCAAAGAATATGTAATCAAAGGCTCTTTGTACATCCTACAGAATTAATTCCCTAAAAGTTTAAACCATTTTAAAATATCTTTAGTAAAGTATTAAAATGTTTTTCTCCTGAAAAAAAAAAAAATGTTGTTCTCCCAGTACCAATTCCAGCTGTACACAGTCACTTAAAAAAAATCATTTTTGCAAGTAAAACTTTATATTGCTCTGTTTATGTTTTCCATTTCTTTACTTACTAATATGGCTCATTTTTTATATGCTTGGTGGCGATTTTTATTTCCTTTTTTAGTAACATGCATTTTTTCTTCTTTCATCTAGTGGAAGTTAAGGGAATTTCTTCTAGGACCTCTTTGTACAGTAATGGCAGCAACATGACAAATATTTTTGTCAGCTTTTTTTGTCAGCTATCTTTTTTTTCAGCTATCATTTAATGTAAGATGTTTGGACGGGTAGAAGTTCATTTCAGCTTTTTTTTTCAGCTATCATTTAATGTAAGATGTTTGGGCGGGTAGAAGTTAATTTCTGCATAGACCAACACATTGATATTTTTCTGAGATATTGTTCACAGACTTATTTTTGCCATTCTGACATAAAAGATTCGCCTGTATTTTGTTTTCCAATTTTTTTAATTTTACATTATCATTTAAATTTATCTGGTACTTTTTGTGATTCATGATACAAGGGGAGGACTTAACTGCAATTTATTTCTCAAACAGTTAACTGACACAAACCCTTTGAAGGATAATAACTTCGCCTTAATTATGTGTTACATTCTCATGTAGATTTAATAAATGGCTGTTTCAAAGCAATCTGTTCTGTTTTGTTCCACTGTCCCATCCACTGATTCTCTGGCCCAGTCTATAGTTTTAGAAATTGTGGTCATTTTTTAACAGGTAAAATGACAAATCTTTCTTTACTATTCTTTGTTTTCAGTTTTTTTGTTTTATTTTTTTTTAATTGAGACAAGGTCTCACTATGTTGTCCTCGTTAGAGTGCCCTAGCGTCACAGCTCACAGCCACCTCAAACTCTTGGGCTTAAGTGATTCTCTTGCCTCAGTTGTCATTGTCGGTTAGCTGGCCTGGGCTGGTTTCGTACCCCACCAGCCTTTGTGTATGTGGCTGGTGCAATAAGCACTGTGCTACGTGTGCCGAGCCTGTTTTCAGTTCTTTTACATATTTTTTACAATAGAAATAAAACTTGAAATAAAAAGTCAAACAGAAGAAAGAGATAAAAACGTCAGCATTTCCCTCTAAATTAAACACAAACATAGAAAATGCTTATACTTAGTAGGAAAATGAAATATGCAAATTAAGACAATAAGATGGTACATTTTACCTATCATATAGCAAAATTTAAAAATCAGCCAATATTGGTATGTATATGGGGAAACAGATTATCATATACTGCTGTGGGCACAGTGAATTTATATAGCTATGGTGGAAATAATTTTGCAATGTCTGATAAAATTAAAATTAGAAAAAGCAAAAACATCCTTGACAGGTAACTGATAAATAATTGATAAGTACCTGTGACAGAAAACCATACAGGAGTTAAAAGAATGAGAATTTTATATATTCACATTAATAGATCTAAAAATAATTTACTGTTGAGTAAGAGTATAAAAATAATTTACTGTTGAGTAAGAGAATAAAAGTAAAGAGATATTATGTAAATTTTAAAATACAAATACTTTATGTTGCTCATAGTTATCTCACTGTATATGCATACACAAATTAACACATAGGTATTAACATAACATACCTCAATATAGAAAATATACATATTTATACAGATATTTTGAGAATAAAATACATTAATATCAACTTTGTGATTCCATTTGGGAATATGTTGGGGTAGTGAGAGATGCTTCAATTTTCTTTCTTACTTTATTACTTTAATTGTAAAAAGCAACTTGAAGCAAACATAAATAGGTTCACACATGTCAATTCTGGCCATATATTCTTTCTTTTTTTAAACCTCCCAACAAGTATGTAAGTACTAAGACAAGGACATTTAGAGTCAACCACTCAGAAAGCAGTATTACATTTCACACCTGAAAGATGTTACTAAAACACTTCTCTGAGTTGATTCAGTATTATGCACCAGTTTTCTGACAAGCTTATTCACCTAATTAATTACAGAGGAAACATATCTCCTAATAAACTTTTTTTTTTTGAGACAGAGTCTCACTTTGCTGGCCTCTGTATAGTGCCGTAGCGTCACAGCTCACAGTAACTTCAAACTCCTGGGCTTAAGGGAGTCTTTTGCCTCAGTCTCCCAAGTAGTTGAGACTACAGGTGCCCGCCACAATGCCCAGCTTTTTTGTTGTACTTGTCATTGTTGTTTGGCAGGACCAGCCGGGTTCGAACCCACTAGCCCCGGTGTATGCAGCCAGCACCCTAACTGCTGTGTCACAGGCGTTGCCCCAGATTAAACATTTTTAAACTCTGGTAGGTTACCTGGTTGAGAATATTCCAGGATACATGCAAGAGTGCTGCGAATTAGAGCTGTCCACTGTTTTTGAGTTTCCTCGGTTTTGGCCATTGAAAGTGTCACAATACTTTTAATCCCTTGAAGAGCTGCACTGACTGGTGGAGGGACCTGATTATCTGCAGACTTGATTGCTGTGTCTTTCAATATTCTTGCAATTAAGAAAAGAATTGTGGGCAGAATTGTCATACATCCTGAAATAAAAATAAATAAGATTGCCTCATAATTATTTCAGTCCCCATATTATAGTTGTTTCCACTGCTTATATTTTTTGCAGTTGATTGTGGTTTAATATTGTTTCTTTGCCTTGTTTTTATACAAAATTCCCTGCATTACTATTACTATAACTCAATGTTTAAGAAAGTGCCAGGTTATTTCCAACAAAACAGAATTGGTATTGGCTCAGCGCCTGTAGCTCAGTGAGTAGGGTGCCAGCCACATACACCGAAGCTGGTGGGTTCAATCCCGGTCTGGGCCTGCTAAACAACAATGATAACTGCAACAACAACAACAACAACAACAACAAAAAAAAAAAAAAAAAAAAAAAAAAAAGCTAGGCATTGTGGCGGGCACCTGTAGTCTCAGCTACTCAGGAGGCTGAGGCAAGAGAATCGCTTAAGCCCAAGAGTTTGAGTTTGCTGTGAGCTATGATATCATAGCTCTCTACCCAGGGTGACATAGTGAGACTCTGTCTTAAAAAAAAAAAAAAAAAATTTTGATATTTTCTTTTCTTCCCAGCTAGCCTTATTTTTATTACTTCCAATATTTTATCTGTTTAATATTCCACACCCTTCATAATGAAAATGAGAAGAGGATAGAAAACAGGAGAACTCTACCATGCACTTTAAGAAGCATCTAAGTAACTCCATGTATCTTACAGCAATTCTAAGACATGTATGTAATCAACCCTCACTACATGAAGGTCAACCTATTCAAGCCAAAAGAATAAAAAACTAATGAAGAAGGAAAGAAGAAATGAAAAGAACCCTAGAAATTTGAAAGAACTCAAAGTTAAACCTACTAGTCGAGAAAAGAGTCCTTTCCCCACTCTCACATGCAGCCGTTGTAGCCTCTGCCTGCAAGGGTCCCATTATTTAGAATTCACTATTCCATATGTAGGGTAATTCTAAGATCTAAAAAGGTCTTCCTTGTGTTGATATGAAATTTTCCAATATATTTACTGTTATTATTTTTACTTTCTAGATAAAACAGAGGGAAAGTCTACTTTGACATACAGTAGTTCTTTACTATCTGCAGAAATTTTTAGCCATAATTTCTTGAGTTGCTCCACAGAGTTGGCTGTCACTCTTCTCTGACATTCTTTAGTTTTTCAATGTTACTCAAGAGTGGCAACCAGATCAGAAAATAGAGTTTAGTAATTCCACCTTGTGTCTATTAGCTGACATTCAATGTCTCTCCCCAATACATAGTTTGCTTGAAAGTTATCTGAAAAGAACACCTTTGGTTTGTGGTGTCTTGAATTTTTAATCTTTATAGGCTCCTACAGATAAATAAAGCTTTAAAAAAAGACCAATTTCTCATTTTATACTTGAGATTTAAGGGGAGAAGAAGTTGTAACAGTGCTTAAACTAAAAGTTTTTCTACTAAAATAGAACATATTTCCAAATAGTGATTAATACCGTACCAGCAGGTGAACATAGGGATGGTAAATCAGACAGTATGGTAACTGTGGCTGCCACCAAACGAGCACTTTCTTCTGACAGTCGAGTTTTAGTGGCTATGTGACTTGGAGAGTCTGACATCTTGGTACTGAGATGTGGCATGTGCCGCACTAGAATGAACATCAACAGCTCCATAGTTGCAAACACAAGAGATTTTCCAGGAATGAGACCACCACTGTCACCTCCTTCTCCTAATACAGCACAGGACTCTTTTTCCATGTCATCTTCATCTTAAGTAACAGATAATTTAGTGAATTTCCAGCAAAAAAAAAAACAAAAAACAAAAAACAAATACCATATCAAACAATATAACAAGTGTATTTAAAAAATTATTTCAAAAGGATTTAGAAGTAAATGTAACTGATGTCACACATCTTTCTCAGTATAACTCTCTGCTTTCCTCAAATTCTGTGCACTGACCTCTCCTTAAAAGCACAGGGAAAATCTTTATTAGGTATTTTTATTAGGTTATGTATTTTATTACACATGTATTTATTAGGTTATGCATTCCATAATAGGAATAATACATACAGTAGGTAGAAGCAAATAAAACTGATACTTTTGAAGGTGAAAAATAGTCAAATATCAGCAATTTCATCTGGTGTTTTCAAGTCTTCTAAATATATCATTTTTTTATTAAAAACTTCTTGACATTAATATTTAAAAAATTAAACTACAAATAAAATTTACTTTGAGTTAGTATAATTTCTAGTGCTTACTTAGAGTATTTCTTTTTTCTTGCAAGTAATCCTGAGCAGCTCTTACTATCTGTTGTACGACTCCAGTAACCAACAGCTGGACAGAGGATGGGTTCCTGGTCAACAGGAGGCGGTGCAGAACGCTCAGCAACTCAACACCGATCAGCTATTATAAATGCATACAAATACATTTAATTATTTTAATTTCAAAAGAGAAATTTATATTATTAAAATCTAAGAAAAAATACACATAAAAAATATAGAAATTTGGTAGTTAAAATTAATATATGAAACTATATGTCAAATAAGAAAGAACATTATAACAACCTGGAGAAATGATCTCATTTTATCCCAAAGTATTTTCAAGCAATGAAGGACTTTACACATTTTATCATGTTTTATATTCAATGATTAATATTCTCTTATTAGACAGAAATACTTAAGCTAAATAGTATTGCTAGGGTCTGGTGCCACTAAAATTCATAATTTGCAACCTAAGCTGAATACCAAGAGTTGTCTCCTAAAGAGTACAGATTTCTGGTGAGCCTTTTTCCTATTCACCCCAGCAACTATAATATTATAAATTTATACCACCTACTTTAAGCCTCTTACCATCTTCCACATCTAATCCATCCAATGAACCTAGGTCAATTTCAAAAAGAGGGGGAAAAAAACTCAACTGCAACCAAAGCCATCTTTACCTCTTCCCTTAAGATCAAGCTTCCAGCCTCTTATCTAAGGCTGGTAATGTGTTCCCTATCCTGTCCTATTATCTTCCCAGAGATTCTTCAAGGACCTCAATTATCTCTTGTCTTCATAGAAAAAAAGGCTGTGCCTCTCATAAGTCTCTGAGATGCTTTTATCTACCACCATGTCATCTATCTGTTCTGCTTCTTCTATTCCCAGGCTGGATGTCTCCACTTCCTATACCCTCTTATTCATTCTTTTTCTTTTTTTTTTTTTTGAGACAGAGTCTCACTATGTCGTCCTTGGTAGAGTGCTATGATGTCACAGCTCACAGCAACCTCAAACTCTTGGGCTTAAGCGATTCTCCTGCCTCAGCCTCCCAAGTAGCTGGGACTACAGGCACCCGCCACAACACCCAGCTATTTTGTTGTTGCTGTTGTTGCAGTTGTCATTATTGTTTAGCTGGCCCAGGCCAGGTTCGAACCGGCTAGTCTTAGTACATGTGACTGGCATGCACTGTAACCACTGTGTTACGGGCACTGAGCCAGTACAGCCAAATCTTGAATATTTATTTTATATTAATTGTCATAATATAATATATAATATTTCTTTCCTTTTTCTTTCTTTTTGAGACAGTCTTACTTTGTTGCCTCTGGTAGAGTGCTGTGGCATCATAGCTCACAACAACCTCAAACTCTTGAGCGCAGCAATTCTCTTGCCTCAGCCTCCTAAGTAGCTGGGACTACAGGCACCCGCCACAACACCCAGCTATTTTTTTTTTTTTTTTTTTTTTCAGTTTTTGGCTAGGGCTGGGTTTGAACCTACCACCTCCGGCACATGGGGCCAGTGCCCTACTCCTTTGAGCCACAGGCACCACCCAACACTCGGCTATTTTTAGAGACGTGATCTCACTCTGGCTCAGCCTGGTCTTGAACACGTGAACTCAGGTGATCCACCTGCCTCAGCCTCCCAAAGTGCTGGGATTATAGGTGTGAGCCACTGTGCCTGGCCAATATTTATTTTCTATATAAAAAAATTATCTTAAATATGATTAAGACAAAGCATACAATTATCTATTATAAATCTGAAATTAAAAATTATTATAGAAAAACACTATACCTGATCTTCTGCAATATGAATTCGAGCATAAGGAGAATCTAGCAAGGTATGCAAAGCCTGTAGACATGCTGTGACATGTTCAATAGGCTCCTCAGGTCTAGGGGAACAAAGAAACTGTATACTCACACCTGAAATGTACAAAATAAAAATATAGTGTTTTCAATATAAAACACTTTGTTGTTTAGACACCATATTTTTTCCTTTATTTTTATCTTTTTAAAAAATAGATTACCTTAACATATATTCATTCACTCATTGGTTCATTTATTTAGAGACGGGTTCTTGCTATGCTTTTTTTTTTTTTTTTTGAGACAGAGTTTTAGTTTGTTACCCTCAGCAGAATGCCATGGCATCATAGCTCACAGCAACTTTAAACTCTTGGGCTTAAATGATTCTCTTGCCTCAGCCTCCCAAGTAGCTTGGTCTATAGGTACCCATGATAGAGCCTGGCTAGTTTTTCTATTTTTAGTGGTGATGGATTCTCCCTCTTGCTGAGGCTGTTCTCAAACTCCTGAGCTTAAGCAATCCAACTGCCTCAGCCTTTCAGAGTGCTAGGATTACAGGCGTGACCCACGATGGTCTTAAACTCCTGGTCTCAAGTGATCCTTCTGCTTCATCCTTTCAAGTAGCTGGGATTAAAGGCACAAATCACCACACCTAGCTAACATACATTTATTAATGCCTTAAAGTTCAAAATGGTTTCCAAGTTAAGCAGTCAAACTCAATGTAAGGTTGTAGCTTTGCAATTTGGTTAATATTCAAATTACCTATGTGTTGAGAAAGGAATTCCCTTGACACTAGGCCGATTAGGAAGATATTCTGTTTTTTATTTCCAGAACTTTTTTTTTTAAGATAGTCTCAAGCTGTTGCCCTGGGTAAAGTGCCGTAGCCTCATTAGCTCACAGCAACCTCAAACTCTTGGGTTTAAGTGATTCTCTTGCCTCTGCCTCCCAAGTAGTTGGGACTACAGGTGCCCGCCACAAAGCCTGGCTATTTTGTTGTTGTTATTGTCACTGTTGTTTAGCTGCCCCAGGCCGGGTTTGAACCCGCCAGCCTCAGTGTATGTGGCCAGTGCCCTATCCACTAAGCTACAGTGCTGCACCATTTCTAGGACTTTTAAAAAGAATACATTAAAAATAAATTTGAACATTATAAAATGATTTTTCATTAAATGGTTGCCAAATAATTTTTCATACATACAACGTTTGGGTTTTTTTTTTGTTGTTTTGTTGTTGCTGTTTTGAGACAGAGTCTCACTTTGTAGCCCTGGGTAGAGTGCCATAACATCACAGCTCACAACAACCTCAAACTCTTGGGCTCAAGAGTTTGCCTTAGCTTCCTGAGTATCTGAGGCTAAAGGAGCCTGTCACAACACCTGGTTCATTTTTCTGTTTGTAGTAGATGGGGTCTTGCTCTTGCTCAGACTGGCCTGGAACTCCAGAGCTTGATCAATCCATTCACCTCCGCCTCCCAGAGTGCTAGGATTATAGGCATGAGCCACCACACCTGATCATACAAAGTTTTTAAATGGTAAACTATAAACTTTAATTTACATAAAGGTAAGGTCTCTATTTTGGAAGTTTTTCACATTTTCATTTACGAGATCTACTGGTAAATTCTATACTTACACCTTATCACTTGTGTTCCTTTTCACCCTCAGAAAATATAAGATCAGGCTTGGTGCCTGTAGCTCTGTGAGTAGGGCGCCAGCCACATACACCAAGGCTGGTGGGTTCAAGCCTCGTGGGTTCAAGCCCGGCAGGTTCAAGCCCAGCCCGGGTCTGCTAAACAACAATGACAACTGTAACCAAAAAAAAGCTGGGTGTTGTGGCAGGTGCCTGTAGTCCTAGCTAGTTGGGAGGCTGAGGCAAGAGAATCGCTTAGTTCCCAAGAATTTGAGGTTACTGTGAGCTGCAAAGCCACAGCACTCTACTGAGGGCAACATAGTAAGACTCTGTCTCAAAAAGGAAAGAAAATATAAGATCACTAAAAGCTTCATTAGAATGTATAAATTTCTTAAATATTAAAAAAGCATTCCTATTTTAAATATTAAAATTGAGGAATTCTTAATTATTCTGAATAATTCCTCTATACAGCAATTATTAAGATTCATTTAAATCTAATTAAACTTTTTCTTCATAGGATCATCTATTAAGTGCCAAGTAAAAAGTAAATTTATTGTTGTTCTGTGAATAAACATGACAGCTAAAATTTTGAAGGTATGGTTTTAATAATTGAATGTTTAGATTAAAAATTCAGTTAATAATTTATAGGGTAAGGTGAAAATCCTTTTCTTTTTCCTTGTCTGAATTGTGTTATATTGTACAAAACTTTTCCATAACAGTAAAATGAAAGGTAAGAATTTTCAGAAGTGATATATCAAGAAATACATTAATATATGTACTATATATGTAATATAACACACCTACCTAAAATCAGATGCATTCTGTCTTTATTAATTTCTGGCAAAGATTTAGCACTACCCGCTGCTCCTGATGCCTGGTTTAAATTGACAGATGTGGAACGTTTTTGCAAGCCAGATATTGCTGCTGCTTCTGTGGACTCTGAACATGTAAATCCTGTGCTATTTAACCAAAGTGCCACCGCATGGAGAATTGGGGCCCAGGAATTCCGGTAGTGGAGTCTAGCTGTATCAATAGTCTCAGGAGTGTAAAATGCTCCACCTAAAAGAAAACAACTCAATTAAAAACACCACTGGATTCTATTACAAGTGTTCTCTCATTTATGAACAATTAACTTAAAAACATCCATTACATAAAAAGAATAGTCTAGCTAAAGAGCATCTCTTCTTTACATAGCCATGAAAACTAACCCCTTTCCTGTAGCTGATGAACTCACAGATGCTCGTTTTCCAGACTTTCCTCTGCTAGTGCTGATGCCACTAAGTATCCTTACCTTTTCCTACCCTGTTGTCACAGGATTTACATCTTCATTGCTGCCAGTGGCTCCTAAAACTCTATCACCCTCTTTCTACCACAACCAGGGAACTCTGCTTCTTCTTTACATTTTTCTCCTCTTCTGCTATTCCTCCTCACCTCCTCTTTCCACTACCAACACTGAGGACTTTCTCATCCCTCCTTGCTACTGTGATGGCTTAAGAAAGGAAAAAAAGGGCATTACTGGCCTCATTAATATATGGGAAGAGAAACAGTTTCTTTGAGTAGAAACTGATAATACATTCTCTAAATGTAAAAAAAATGTTACAGATAATGTCTGTATGGATTTCAGTAGGAAAACTAAAGTTATAAACAATTTGTGAAGGACTTTAGGAACACAATTCATTGATAGGCAAAGAACTTACATGAAAATACATACACTGACTCTATAGTAACACAGTTCAGTTCATTATGGTTATAAACAATGACTTATTATCCATAGTTATTGAGAGTATCTGCGCTCATAGAGCTATTACTGTAACAGGGCTAACCTGTTTGCTTCAGCTAACAAAAGAGCTTTATATTATATCTGGAATCAACAAATTCAATATGAGACAATGTCAAGTTAAAGTCCACAGAAATTTAAGATGTTATGATTGTTACTGTTGTTGCTAGCCTTTACCAGCTACTATTTTGAACTCTATAAAAGCAAAGCTCTGAATGCAGTACTCACCATCTGGGGGGAGCTGACTAGCAAATTCAGCAGGTAGAGTCAAAAGCGCATAATCTTTTAATGCTGCCAACCACAGGCGGCTGAGTGTTGGCAGTTCAGGTTGTACCAGTGTTATTAAACTATCTGGTGGTAGCTCATCGATGGTACCGTAGTCATCATCCTCATCATCAGTACTTTTAATTGTTCTTTTTGGTTTTGACTCTGCTTCCTTTTTAATATTCATAGCAACCACATATACCTAATAAAATATTCAGAAGAAGAAGAAAACAAGGCATAAGATTAAAATTCAGATATTCTGTTGTTATAAATATACGCTTGACATCCAAGGTAATTTGGTATGAATACTGGAATGTATACAACTTCATGACTTCCTGATAACTACAAATGCTCTAAGATGGCATGTAAAACCTAAAAACAAGGAAGGCAACAATTTCCTCACACACCAGTTGATAGCCAGCAGCCTGAGGACAAGAATGGGCGTCACTAAGATGCTTTAGAACTGAACACTGAAGGTCACATTTCTAACTGCTAATTAAACCTTACTGTCCCTAATCAGCTGTTACAAAATATTTGTTTCCTTTCCTTTTTTCCCTCCTTCCCTTCCCTTCTTCTTTTTTTTTTTTTTTCCAGAAAGAAGGTCTCACTCTGTTGCCCAGACTCGAGTACAGTGGTCTGATCATAGTTCACTGCAGTCTTGAAGTTCTGGGCTCAAGCAATACTCCTGCCTCAGCTTCCCGCATAGCTAGGACTATAGTGAGCACCACCATGCCCAGCTAATCTTTCTTTCTTTCTTTCTTTTTTTTTTTTTTTTAAAAGACAGGGTTTCGGCATGTCGCCCAGATTTGTTTCACACTCCTAAGCTTAAACAATTTTCCCACCTCAGCCTCCCAAATTCTAGGATTACAGGTATGCCTGGCTCTGGGAGCAATTTTGGTATTTTTTGAGACAGAGTCTCAAGCTGTCGCCCTGGGTAGAATGCTGTAGCATCATAGCTCACAGCAATTTCCAACTCTTGGGCTCAAGCGATCCTCTTGCCTCAGTTTCCCTATTTTTAGTAGAGACAGGGTCTTACTTTTTGTTCAGGCTGCTCTCGAACTCATGAGCTGAAGTGATGTGCCCGCCTCGGCCTCCCAGAGTGTTAGGATTACAGGCGTGAGCCACTGCGCCTGGCCTCTGAGGGCAATTTTTGAAACTTGATCTGACTATACCTCTAATAGCATATTCCTTGAGTTGGCTACTCTGAGCTTTTTGGGCTTCCCTCCTTCTACTTTTCAAAGCCCTCCTTTTGTAACTTTTTTGCCATAGGGCATAACTTTCTGTTTCTGCCTCCATTCTCCTGGACTTACTAGATACAATTGAACAGCATTCAAAGAAAAAGCCTGAGGTGGAGGAAGTGGTCAGAGAAAGGATTTCCATAAATATCCTTCTAGGCCCCTTCTCACATAGTTCTCAAATGATATTTAGCAATCTAACATTTACAACAGATAGCTGGGTCTACATAAAATAGTTTGATAGTCACATACATTACCTGCCTGTCTTTTCTACTTTATGAGCCAAAAAGGACATACAATAGCAACTTTCCAAAAACATAATTTTAAACATTCTTTGTTGAATATTTGTTTTCCTTTGTTTTTGTACATATATTTAGCTTTGGCAACTAGCACATGCAAAGCTCTATTAACATATTAATGAGAAAGCCAAAAGTAAAGGAGCAAGAAAGAAAAAGAAATTGAACTAGATAAAAATTTTGAGTAAACTGTTTTCCCCTACACAGTGTTACTTCCATACTACTTAATGAAAAAAGTCTAATGTATAGGTACACTGCAAGCTTCTTGTTGGAAGGGACTTTGTTTTATCCGATCCCTATACTGAGCAGACTTACAGCACAGAAAAGGAATGTAGTAACTGACTAAAAACTAAAATAAGGACTTTGCATCTTGTGTTATAAAAATATAACATCATAAGGCTTGGTGCCTGTAACTCAGTGGCTACAGGCCACATACACCAGGGTGGGCGGGTTCGAACCTGCTGCAGGCCTGCCAACAACAATGACAACTACAGCAACAACAACAAAAAATAGCCAGGCATTGTGCCAGGCGCCTGTAGTCCTAGCTAGTTGGGAGGCTGAGGCAAGAGAATCATTAAGCCCAAGAGTTTGAGGTTGCTGTGAGCTGTGACACTACGGCACTCTACCAAGGGTGACATAGTGAGACTCTATCTCCAAAAAAAAAAAAAAAAAAAATAAATAAATAATATTTTCTAATTGTTTTAAGCTTGTTCTTCCCCCTAAATTTGTTAATTATACTGCCATTTTAAGAAAATGTCAAATGTCATTACAAGAACTATAAGTATATTCCAAGCATTCACTCATCAAATCCTTACTAGATGCCTTTTGCCTTTGCATTTGTTATTGTTCTAGGACCTCTGCCAAGAAAGACAAATATGTGGTTTTTGCTTTCTGTGAATTCCCATATTAATATACATATAAAGATAGGGGAGTAAAAAGTGGTGAGATAAGTGGTTTTTAAAAAATGGTTTTTAGCATGGTGCCCCATGATTGCATTAATGTACACAGCTACGATTTAATATAAAAAAAATGGTTTTTAGGAAGCATCTGGAACCTAATGAACACTCAATGGTCTGTGTAATGAATGAATCAGTGTCAGGAAGCACCAAGGATAAATGGATCTCAACCTTGGGAGAGAGAGAAAGGAGAGATAGTTTTTTGCTTTTTTTTTTTTTTTTAATTGAAAAAAATTATTTGTATAAATTTAAGGGGTAAAAATGCATTTTTGTTACATAGATAAATTGCATAGTGGTGAAGTCTGGACTTTTAGTGTATCCATCACTTGATTATGTGCATTGTACCCATTAATAAGCCTGAGCAAGAGCAAATCCCTGTCTCCACTAAAAAAAAAAAAAAATAGAAAAACTGAGTCAAGAGGATAGCTTGAGCCCAAGAGTTGGAAGTTGCTATGGTGAGCTATGATGATGCCACGGCACTGTACTCTGGGCAACTGCTTAAAGACTCTGTCTTTAAAAAAAAAAACTAGAGAATGTTTTGGAATATATTACCCTTTAGAAAAGTTTTGCTAATACTGTTATTTTGAAAATCTTAATTTAGCTGAGGAATTTTTTTTTTTTTTTTAGACAGAATCTTACTTTGTTGCCCTCAGTAGAGTGCCGTAGCGTCCCAGCTCACAGCAACCTCAAACTCTTGGGCTCAAGCGATTCTCTTGCCTTAGCCTCCTAAGTAGCTGGGACTACAGGCGCCTACCATAACACCCAGCTATATTTAGAGAGCACTTTGGGTGGCTGAGGTGGGAGGATCACTAAGTGCTGGGATTCTAAGCATGAACCACCACACCCGGCCAAAATCTATACTTTGGAATGATTATTCTGAGAATCTGTACAGAAAAAGCTGGGGGAAGAAAAGACTAATAAGCAGAAAAAACAAATTAGTATGTAATTGTACAGGCCAGTTGACATATGACGAGGACTCAAATAAAAGCAGTAGGAAAAGTGAGAAAACATTTATTTTGGTTATGGAAAAGTATACATGATTTATTGCTACATTTAAAAAAGTTATGACTTTGAATAGGATTTCACTTTTAGTTTAAAGAAAAAGATACACATACACATGAGCATACTCATTAAATAGACTACAGATTTATATCTATACATATATATAGCAATATATGTCAAAATATGAATAGTAGTTGTCTTTAGTGATACTATCATAGATTAACTTTATTTTAAATTTTATGCTTTCTCTCAATATTAGCAGTTTTATTATCAAAACAAAATTATGTTATTTTGAAAGATACTAATAATTCCCATTTATTTTACTTCAAGGTTGGAAGTTGGTTAGAGGAAGAAGAGGTAACCAACACTAATACCCAGGTTCTGGTCTGAAAACTAGAAAGAAGATCATTCTCCAGGGTAAGGGGAGAAAGAGGAATGAAAAAACAGCCTTATTTAGACACACCAAATGTGCAGTATCTTTGTGTCATCCAAGTGGAGATGTCCATTAAACAACTAAAAATATGGGATTAGAAATTAGAAAGATTTGGATAGAAAAGAATATTTAGACTAATAATATGTGACAACTATAGGCTATGGGCATGGATGAGACTGTCCATAAAGGATGAAGAGGAAGAAAAGGGCTAAGAAAAATATTACCATTTACCAGCCTGAGCAAGAACAAGACCTTGTCTCCACTCAAAAAAAAAAAAAAAAAAAAAAAAAGGCTCATCGTCTGTGGCTCAAGCAGCTAAGGCGCCAGCCACATACACCTAAGCTGGCGGGTTTGAATCCGGCCTGGGCCTGCCAAACAACAATGACAGCTACAACCAAAAAGTAGCCAGGCATTGTGGCGGGCACCATAGTCCCAGCTACTTGGGAGGCAGAGGCAAGAGAATCACTTAAGCCCAGGAGTTGGAGGTTGCTGTGAGCTGTGACACCAGGGCAACAGCTTGAAGGCACTCTACCCAGGGCGACAGCTTGAGGCTCTATCTCAAAAAACAAACAAAAGCTAGGCAATGTGGCAGGTGCCTGTTGTCCCAGCTATTCAGAAGGCTGAGGCAAGAGGACTGACTTGAGTCAAGAATTTGAGGTTGTTGTGAGCTGTTCGAACATGGCACTCTACCCAGGTGACAAGAATAGGACTCTTTCTAAAAAAAAAAAAAGGGGGGGGGGCAGCGCCTGTGGCTCAAAGGAGTAGGGTGCCGGCCCCATATGCTGGAGGTGGTGGGTTCAAACCCAGCCCTGGCCAAAAACTGCAAAAAAAAACAAAGCAAACGTTTCTAAAGGATATGAAATGCTGTAGAAAGTTCAAGTAAGGCAGGAATTGAAAAGTAGCCAATGATTTGGACAAGTACATTTTTAGTGACTTGAGTGGGACTATCTCAGGGCAGTGGTGAGAGTAAAACCAGATGGCAGGGAATTGAAAAGCAAGGGACTGAACAGTTGAGGAAACGAAGATAACGAAATTCCTGGGAATTGTGAAGAGAAGAGCAAGAGAACAGGAAGTAGAATGGGAAGCTGAGTCAGGGAGCAACATAGGCAAAGAAAAAGGGCACGTAGAGGCAGATGCTGAAGACACAGAGGGGGAGAGCTGACAGCCCTGGTCTCTGCCCAGCCTCCTCCTCACATCCACTCCCAGCCTTCATGTTTCAATTTAAACCTTACTTTCTCTAAAAAGGCTACTCTGAGCCTCCAGCCTATTGTATCTCTGCTATGTGTTTCAGAATACTCTGTGTATCTCCTATGATAATGTTTCTTACATTGTGCGGCATCTACTTATTTACTAGTTGGTCTTGCTCAGCAAATGTGGTACATCTCATACTGTTTTCTCAACTGCTAACCGGACACAAAGCTAATGCTCAATAACTCTGCCGAATAAATCAGAAGGTAAGAAGTAAGGGGATGAGAAAAATTAGTCTTCGGTTAGCATAAACATTAAAATGATAATAATTACAGCAGTCTCCTCTTATCTGTAGTTTTACTTTCTGTGGTTTCAGTCACCAGCTGCTAAATAATAACCACCAAAATAGGGAAGTGAGATGCTGGGCTGGTAGAAGAAGGAATTAGTTACTTGAAATACTGGAGGGCACATAAAAAGAATTTAACAGCAATTTAATAGCAGAAGGAATGCAGAAAAGTGAATTCAAAACGATATAATTACATTTGTTAAAAAAAATGGCTATGAGAGGCTGGGCACGGTGGCTCATGGCTGTAACCTTGGCATTCTGGGAAGCCGAGGAAGGTGCCTGAGCTCAGGAACTTAAGACCAGGTGTTACAAAAATAGAAAAAACTAGCCAGGTGTTGTGGCAGGCGCCTATAGTCCCAGCAACTTGGGATGCTGAGGCAAGAGGATTGCTTGATCCCAGGAGTTTGAGGTTACTGTGAGCTATGATGTCAGAGCACTCTACCCAGGGCTACAGAATGAGATGCTATCTCAAAAAAATAAAAAAAAGTGGCTATGAGAACAAGATATAAAACCAGCCATAAAAAAAAAACAACAAAACAAGCAAGACGTGGGGGCATGTGCCTTCAGTCTCAGCTATTCAGAAGGATAAGATGGGGTAATCACTAAAGGCTAGGAGTTCAAGGATAGCCTGGGCAACATAATGACAACCCACCTATAAAACAAAAAACCAAACCCCTGCAATCTTGATTTCAAAGTGGATAGTCTCCTGAAATTTAATCAAATAAAATATTCTTGGCATAAAATATTTTCTATTGTTTATATTTTGGTTTTTCCTGCCTAATCTCCCCCATACTAAGTAGGAGAGCCCTTCCAAAAGATAGAGGGTTTCAATAACCTGATGAATAGATTTTCAAAAAAAATTTCCTACTAAGGGTCAATTTTTTTTTTTTTTAATCTGACCAGGATTTTATTTTATTTTATTTTATTTATTTTATTTTTTTATTTTATTTTTTTTCTTTATTTTTTATTGTTGGGGATTCATTGAGGGTACAATAAACCAGGTTACACTGATTGAGTTTTTTTAGGTAAAGTCCCTCTTACAGTCCTGTCTTGCGCCCAAAAGGTGTGGCACACACCAAAGCCCCACTCCCCTCCCTCATTCCCTCTCTTTGCTCTTCCTTTCTGATTTCATTTCTTTCTTTTTTTTTTAAGCAGGAACTCAACTTTATTGCGTCAAGCAGCCGTTTATATAAAGCGTGGGGAAGGGGCGGGGAAAGAAGGCGGGAGATGAGGTGCGTGACAGGGTTGGGCCAATGGCATGGTATCACGTTGGCTGTATCTAGGTAGAGGCAGTTTCAGGCCGGGCCTTGCTGAGTCATTGCTACGCGGAAGTAGCTCAATGGATCTACTTCTAGTCAGGCTCTGGAAGTTGCACTAGGCCTCAGGCACATGGCAGGGCCCAACAATTCCCTCTTTT
>CAUYPK010070075.1:0-19118 GCA_963574355.1 Loris lydekkerianus
CACACTTTCATATGAGAGATGAATCACAATTATAGCCCAGGATGAAGGAGGGAAGGAGAGGGGGATGGGAAAGGAGGAGTAAATTCGATAGAGGGAGGGTTAATGGTGGGACCACACCTATGGAGCATATTGCAAGGGTACAAGTCAAATCTATCATGTATTGAACACAAATGTCTTAACACTGTGATTAAGCAAATGAGGTGAAAGCTATGTTAATTAGTAGGATGTAAGCATTCCAATTTGTACACATAATCAACACATTGAATCCCCCCCAATAAAAAAGAATTGACTTGAGTAGTACCAGTCATGAATCACCTGTCCCCATGTACTGACAGCTGGTTTACATTCTTACATCAGCTCCTTATCTCATAGTGGACCACCAACCTTTTGAGTAGCATGACATTAGCTGATCAAATTTGTTAAGATCAATAGAGCTCAGCAAAAGATTATAGAACTATATGCTCTAGTCAATATGTTAGACACTTATTAAACCTTTTATAAAAATATTGGACAGTCACTTTATTCATCCTCTGTAGAGTCAGTAAAACCAGGTGAGAACAAAGGAGACAGAGTCTCATTCAGTCGCACTGGGATAGAGTGCCATGGTGTCATAACGCACAGCAACCTCAAACTCTTGGTCTCAAGTGATTCTCTTGCCTCAGCCTCCCAAGTAGCAGAGACTATAGGTACCCACCACAATGTCTTGCTGTTTTTTTTAGAGATGGGGTCTTGTTCTTGCTCAGATTGATCTTGAACCCGTGAGTGCAAGAGATCTGCCCACCTCAGCCTCCCAGAGTGCTAGGATCACAGGCATGAGCCACCACACCCAGCCTCTCTTTCTTATATATCCCTTAGGTAGATGTCTGATTTCTGATGCATATGCTTGCTGTAAGATCAATTATTAAAATTGATTCTGGAAACTGTCTCCTATACCTCACATAAGCAAATGATGTGAGGAAAACTTGATTAATTAAGATCTCCATTCAATTTTCTTTTGGTGCTCTTGACTCTCTTAGTACTTGACTTAACATTTTGGTTTTCATGTTTGCACATCACTCTTTTTTTTTTTTTTTTTTTTTACTTTATATAGATAAAAGGTTTATCCCTGTATTGGTTTGAATTTGGTTACTTGGTCTTTAATCAGTAAAAAGAAATAATTTATTTTAGCATCCAGTAGATTATGATATACTTCCCAATTGCTTTTAATTTTCAATTTCATCCAGATACTAGAATACTTCATCATCTTGTTTTTGTTACTAACAAGTGATACCCAACTGTCTTTTGTGTATATTGTAAGATATACAAGTAGGGTTGCAAATTCCTAATGTTTTCTTCTATTTCTTTGCCCCATACTATTCAGAAAATGTTTTATACCAGTCTTGATAAACTAGCATTCTTAAGAAAGAAGGTTATGATATGTTGCTGTTTTGAGATGTTGAAATTATGTTAAATTATGCATTGGTAATATTATTTATTTATTGAGTTTAGTGCTCCCAAACTGCATTGTACAGAATATTGTTCCACAAGGTGTTAAAATAACCTTAAAGAAAAAAGAGAAGGTGTGGAGGTAGTCAGGGGGGTTGTCTGTGCCAAATAAGTTGTGAATATGTTGAGTTAAACAAAGACAAGTGCATCTGTTTGCCACAGGATTTTTCATGAGATTTAGTGTTCTGGCTTTATTGTGAATCTATAAGGGGCTATGGTATAAAATATTTTCTTAACTTATTTAGCCATGGAAGTATGTGTCTGTGTGTGTCTGGGTTTAATACTTTTTAATATCCTGAGCATGGCACACAGTTTGGGCAAAGGTGGTCTGGCTACTTATTCTTATATGCATAAAGCATAGGTGAAATCACACAGGAAAAATTATTAAAATGTTGTTTGTAAGATGGCTGCAGACATCATTAGCAAAGCTTCCTGATTGCAGGAAATCTCCATTGAAATGTTCGGGGGAGGGGGACCGAATAGGATTACTTTAAGAAATGCATTGGCAATAATACCCTTGACATTGAATATAGGAAAGAATAGAATACTTTTAGCCACTATATAAAAAACAATATAGATTGTATTATACCCAGGACTTCAGAACATTATAAAGCTATGCATAAATGCAAGCCTGATTATCGTTAATTAGTAAGAATTATGTGGCTTTCAGATCATGTGATCCAGTTACACTAATGCCTAAAAAGCACTGCCCAAGCATTGTCAGTTTGTAAACATACTATTTGCTATGTGAGTTGCTTAAAACATTCCAATAGTGTTTTTAAGAACAGAATTAGTTGATCTAAAAAAGACTGCAGTGGCTGAACCTGCAGAATTATAACAACAGTATTAAAAATGTCGTGTTGCAATGAAGCTGTGATCATGAAAGAACCTCATGTTACAACATAATACCCTCTGTGAACTATTACTGAGAACAGAATAACACTGAAAAAGACCCAGATAGATATATTGCTAGAAACACTTACCCTAGCTCTGTGGTTTCAAAATGAAGTAGCAGAGAATTCCATATGGGAAAAGTACTTGTACATATCTCTATGATGGTGTCTATCTCATGACGTTTGATTCCATTTTGATGGGTTTGTTGATAGCACGATTCTTGCTGCCACTGTGATTTGTGTTTATTATCGCTGTTTCCTTTTTAATAAAGGATGCTGTTGCGCATATAAACACTGATGTGAAGCTGCATTCTCAGAAATTGCATTGTGTACGCTGCTATAGCCATTGCAAAATTTTAAAGTGAGTATTTTGCTACCAACTGAATAGGATTATATTTTTAATGTATCAATTAGTGTGTTTTGTCATTTCATTACACAAATAAGAAAAGACATATAGTTGCATTTCTTTTGCATTTGTTCTTAGGTAGTGCACACACTTTCAAGGAGAAATAGCATAGTAGGCAATACAAGGTAACTAAAACATGCACTGATAGAAGAACAAATAAAGGGCGGAGCAGAGATGAAAATGAATATGAAGAAAGTGGGAGGGCATCAGATTCACCATTGTCCAAGAGTCATGGCAAGAGAGTATCCAAAGTCAGTAGCCATCATCTGTCCAACCTGGGCTGAGGCAGTGTCAATAACTGCCGTAGCCAATAGTAAGAGCTAAGAAATCTCAGGCTGAGAAAAGAGGCAAAGAATGAGAGGCAAGAAGGCAGAGAGCTCTCACCAGGGCAGTTCAGCTAGTTGTGCTGAATAGTGGTTTTCTCACTTAGAGCTGCTTTTAACAACCTCATGCCCCGTGGCATTTGAAAGTTTATGTCTGGCCCCAAAAAGGTATGTCTGTAAAATAAATTGAACATGATTGAATAGAACGTATGAATAAAAAAAAACTTCATTCAGCCTGGTGTGATTAATTTAGCAAATTAATCTAGCAAAGTGTCGTTGAAGGCATTTGTGATCGGGTGCAGATTAGCAAAAAAAACAACCCACCATTTCCTGTCTCTTGCCTTTTCTTCTCCTCCCCCTTTCTCAGTTTAGAAAAAGTTTCCTTAGTCAAGGATAACCCTATTGTAACAGGTGAGGGCAGAAATTCATACATTATAACTCAGCAGAGCTCTCTTTGGCCCCAAAGTTGCTTTAAGGGACAGGGCCATTGGTAGTGATAGGGGCAGTGTTGGGGGGGGGGGGGTATGGTTGTAGGTGGGAATAGTTTGCTCTCCCCTTACTGTAAGGTATCAACAGATCTGGAATGTTCAAGTCTTGCTGTGTCACTATTTCTTTCCACCCAGACAGATCATTACCAATCAGGGAGAATCTCTATAATCTGTATATATTCTTATTGAATGGAGTATTTACAAATTCTGGACTTTGCTTATCTCTGAACCAAATTCAGCATTTACCAAGACCAGAGAAAGTAGAGTCAATACCAGGTATCCTGGAACAATTTCTCTTTCTCCATTTCCCTGGAATTTATCATTCCTCTCCCCCTCCACATGCACATACCTTGTCTAATTTCCTTTTATCTGGGTGGTTATGATATTGCCTTGTCTTTGGAGGATCACAATCACAAATTCCTTTCCCCATGACTATTTTTTTTCCTATTTACCCACCTTAGCTTTATGAAAACACTGTGATAGACAAACACTTGCTTTGGAACTTTGTCCTCTACCTCAGAGGAACTGCCTTTAAGCTTTGAATTTGAAGTAGGAATGGAGATAAAAGAACAAGACTTTCCATCCCACAGAGACAGTTAACATAGGCTTGAGAAGTGGGAAAATTTGAAAATTAAGGAGGAGTGAATTGTTAGTTTTAATTGGATTATTGGATAAATAATGAATCGTGTATGGAGTAGTGCAAGATAAGGTTGGAAATGTCCATTGAGACCAGATCCAGGGTCTTAAGTGCCTAAGGAAGAAGGTCTTACTTTTATGTGTACATGAGGCTTTTGAGTAAGACCCCTTTGTAGAAGGGCAAACTTGAAGAAAAGGCCACTGTTGTGTCATCAAGATGATCTTACCAGTTACAAAACCTTTGCCATGGGAAGCTAAGTTTATTCTTCTAAGGTGGAAATAGTCACAGCTGACTATATATTGGGGGGGGGGGGGTGAAAAGAGCATTTACACAAAAGCTTGGTGTGCTCACCTGCCTTTTAGGTTTCATCCTTCTGTCTTATTTGCACCTTTGTTTCAAACAGTCTTGCCCTTCATCAGCAAGGGAAACCTTTTAGTTTCTGTTATGAAATTGAGTGATGAGTGGATTGAAAGAAAAGTATGGTTAAATGTGATTTATAAGCAATAGATTTTTCCTGAGGAGATTTCGAAGCCATGTAAAGATTCTCTTTTTATGTTTTCATAATGCTTAGTAAGCTTTTATAGATTTCAGATTCAGTCTGAATAGAAAATAGTACAAATATTAGTTGTATAAACTCATCAGCACATACTGTTAGCTGTAAGATAGCATTACCATAGACTAGATTAGCATGACTTGGCCTTGTTTAGAGGGTGGTTGTTTTTACCTAGTATCTTTACACTTGCCATTTGGAGACATGGTGCTAGTATTACGTTTGTGCTTTAGGAGTCTTGAGACACAGATCTTGTAAATTCTCCAAACATAACCAAATGAGTCTCAGTGATTACCTTGTCATCTGCTTCTCAGTAGGTTTTTGATATTAAAAGAAATCCTTTTCAAATAGTACCACTGTTGTCTAAACATTAACTATTTAAACAGGCATATTAGCAATGCTAAAAAATATGGTTTGAGACAAGGTTGGAAAGAAATAGAATGACCTAAGCATAAACCGCATATCTTCTTAATGAAATAAAACAGTATTTTACTGTTTAACCTACTCTAGTCTTACAGAATGTGTTAAAAAGCCTTCGCTAGCAGGTTTTTGTTCAGCATTTTCTTTTATAAGGGGCTTGTCCAATTTTGCATTTTATATTCCCATTTTTCATCAATACATTCTCAAGGCTTAAATAAAAATAAAGCTACCTGCCATATGTAATGTCTCCTAATGCTACATGGGCTTTAGCAATGAGGTAACTTTGTCATAGAAGGACCTAAAGGAACTATAGTTACACTTCTAAAATGGCTTGTTTTGCTAGGGTTGCTATAGAAAATGCTTTATAAATAACATTTCGAGAAGAATATTTCTCTGAATCTCCTTATAGTTGCCAGAATGTTTCCCAGCAACTTATCAGATGTTTACAAAGGAAGTGCTGTATTTAGATGCTGGTCAGTTCTCAATCATTTTCATAGATGACAACCTTATAACATTAAGTGCCAGTTACACAAAACTGTAGGTTAGCTGTTTAAGATTTTATCTCTTCTTGCTAAGGGTCTGTTTGCATCCTTAAGAGATAGAGCCATTTGAGTGAGGAAACCCAAGAGATAGTTTTAGGGCCAAGGGTATGGTGAAGTCATGAATTTATTTCTTCTCTACCATTCTAATCTTTATGTAACAAGAAAGTTACTAGACAATCCATCATGACCTTCAAGGAAGGCTGAAGGAAAGGAAAGGAAAAAATAAAGATCGGCTGTTCTATGCATGAAGAATGCTATAGAACGTTGGTTCTCAACCTTCCTAATGCCACAACCCTTTAATTCAGTTCCTCATGTGGTAGTGACCCCCAACCATAAAATTATTTTCATTGCTATTTCATAACTGTAATTTTGCTACTGTTATGAATCATAATGTAAATATGTGACATGCAGGATGTATTTTCATTGTTAGAAAGGTGTCGCGACCCACAGGTTGAGAACCGCTGCCACAGAGAAATTTAAAGACATCCTTCTTTACCTGGCCACCTCCTAGAGTAACACTAACTCAGGAGGCAGATGAGATTTCCTCATTCTGAATTTGCATAGGAACAAGTGCCACCAAAGAGTCAGCATGAATGGGATTTGAGGAATGGACCAGAAGAAAGACTGAATTAACCTCCTGATCAGCCTAATTTTTAAGACCCTTTTATTCAGCAAAAATTTATTAAGTGGCTCCTAATGTGCTAGAATACAGTTCTAGGCTCTGGGAACACCACAGTACAGAAGGCAGATAAAATTTGCTGTCTTTCTGAAGTTCATATACCAGTGAGGAAAAACAAACCAAATAAATTACAAAGTACAATAGAAGGTAATAAATGCTATGGGAGAACTGTGAGGACGACGGAATTAGGAGTATGTTGGTATTTTAGATAGAGTAGCCAAGTCAAACCTTATTGACATGGTGACTTCTAAATAAGGATATAAAGGAAGTTAAGTCATGTAGATACAGGAGCAAATAGTAAATAGCATTCTAAGCAGAGGGGGAACAAATACAAAAGCCCTTAGACAAAAAGCATGCCTGGTGTGTTCCGGGGAAAGTAGTGAGTCCAGCTGCCTGGAGTATACTGAATGAGAGTGAGAGTTATAGCAGATAAGGTCCAGAAAAGTTGTGAAGATAGATTGGAGTTGCACCCCCAAATGGTGTAAGAACTTATAAATCATAATAAGGACTTGAGGCCAAGGCAGTGGCTAATGCCTGTGAGCCTATCACTCTGGGAAGCCAAGGCAGGAGGATCCCTTGAGCTCAGGAGTTCTAGACCACATGAGCAAAAGTGAGACTCTAAAACCCCTAGACCCCATCTTTACCAAAAAATAGAAAAATTAGCCAGGCATTGTGGCAGGCACCTGTAGTCCCAGCTACTTGAGAGGCTGCGGCAGGAGAATCGCTTAAACCCAGGAGTTTGAGGTTGCTGTGAGCTAGGCTGACATCACGACACTTTAGCCTGGGCAACAGAATGAGACTCTGTCCCCCAAAAAGAAGAAAAGGACTTGAGCTTTTGCTTAAAGAAAGATGAAGTACCATTGAAGGTTTTGCGTTAAGAGGTAGGCACTGACTTTAAGTATTACCAAAAACACTCTGACTACCGTATTAAGAATGGAGTGATAGGGTGGTGCCTGTAACTCAGTGGTTCGGGCGCTGGCCACATACACCAAGGGTGGCGGGTTCATATGCACCCAGGCCAGCTAAAATGCCAACAATGACAACTGCAACAAAAAAAATAGCCGGGCATTGTGGTGGTTGCCTATAATGCCAGCTACTTGGGAAGGTGAGGCAAGAGAATCACCTAAGCCCAAGAGTTTAAAGTTGCTGTAAGCCCAAGAGTTTGAGGTTGCTGTGAGCTGTGACACCATGGCACTCTACCCAGGGCTACTGCTTGAGACTCTGTCTCAAAAAAAAAGAAGAAGAAGAATGGACTGATAAGTGAGGCAGTGGGAAGCGGGAATGCCTAACAGGAAGTGATTGTAATAATCCAGGAAGCTACTGCAATCACCCATAATAAACTATTATGGTAGTTTACACCATACTAATGTTAGTAGAAGTGGTGCAAAGTAGTTGAATACCTAAATATGTCCCTTTGGATAATATGAAATCACCAATGTTTGAATACTTTTGATCAATAAAATTGTGATGGCTAATGGTTCTTTCTAACTTTTTAAATGTGCAATCGATAGAATTTTACCAAAATGATACACTAGATGTGTGGGAAAGGAAAGAAGTGAAGGAGAACTCGCAAGGCTTTTGACGTAAGCAACTAGTAAGAATAGAGTTGCCATTCATTGACTGAGATAATGGGGAGCCCAAGGCTTTTAACTGGAAACCTTTTTGAGCTAGTTATCTTTTCATTTTACTGAGCTTTAGTTTCAGGCAACTATTTTGTTGCTGAACACCAGTGGTCACAAGTGAACACTAGATAATAACATGTATAATTATTATAGATCTGTCCACATTGTTGGCAACAATCATCATGCTTTCCTTTTATACTGTTTAATATTGGATCAGTATGGTCATCGTCATGTAAGAAACATGGCATGCTACTTTGTGTCTTATATGATGTGGATTAAAAAAATGTGATCTCAATTTTTTTTTATCATCATGCCACTTCTTTCAACTTTTATTGTCTAAGCTCATTTTCTTCATTTTATTATATTCTTTTATGACTTCCTGTCACTCTAAATCAGTTAAGATTCGGCTAGAATATATGTTGGTAAGTACAATTCGGAAACATTGTCTTTATATTCTGTGATCAAATGTGAAAAATAAAACCATGGAATCATGATAGAGTAAGGCTTTGCTACTTTGTGCGACTGCTTTCAGGAAGTAATGAAGGTGCATACACAGAAGCCCAAGTCAAACAACATTACATCTCACTTACTTGAATGGCCTTGCCAAGAACATTGGATATATCCATAAAAGTGAAAGGAAAACATTTGACAGTGTATTTTCTTTAGGTACATTAAGATATGAGGCAAATTCATCAGAGCAAAATATAATATTGTGGAAAATCTGTAGTGTTGAGTTACATTCAAATCAGAAATTAGCAAACATGGATAACTACTCATCAAAGTTGCTCATAGTGTACTTTTAATAGGGGTCACAATGTTTCTTCAGAATGAGTCAAAGATAAGGGTCTGTCCCTTTGCTGTGACTTTTTTTTTTTTTTCCTGACTGGCGGTTTTTATGATATATATCTTAGTGTGTACTCTAGGGCCAGATTTCTTCCTCTGCGTTTAAATTTATGTGGGAAAAAATAGAATTGGACTGAAAAGGTGTTAGTGAATTTAGAGAAATACTTAAATGAATCATTCAGTTTGTCCATATTTAGAAACCGTAAAAGCTGTTTGTTCAGGCTACTATTTTCAAGATAACATGTTGTGTATGCACATAAGTGGTGCCCCAAGTTGCTGGAAGGCAGGCTTGGTTTTGTTGCTGAGAAATGTTTCAGTTGAATAATCTTTAGAAGCAGAATTGGTCCACAACTTTAACATTTCCTTCCTTCAGACATACACAAGAAAGGGTGATGAAAAACTATATTCTTCCCTTATTATGGAAATGTACCTTTAATGTATGGCCATTGAACATCTAGTTTTATTTATCATTCTCCTTTTTACTAGACTCTTCCTTCTTTCCTCTGTCTTTAAAAATGAAGTAGGAGAGATAAAGCAAGAACACAAGCCCGGTACAGTGGCATGTGCTTGTAGTCTGAGATACTCATAGGCTAAGGCAGGAGGATTGGTTAAACCCAGCAGCTCAAGGTTACTTTGAGCTGTGATAGAGCCCATAATTGGCCGCTGCACTTCAGCCTGGGCAACATTACCAGGCCTCATCTCTTAAAAGACAAAACAAAGAACACAAACAAAAGCAAGTAAAGTCAGGCATGCTGTAGTGTAACAGAAACAATTTGTGTTTTAAGTCCTGTTTTTACAGAAATTAACCTGTGAGTGGATGTGAATATTAAGATTTCTTGGGGCGATGCAATCATTTCTCAAAGTGTACTCTCCTGTGCCCAAGGGATTTCCATCCGATGCTTCAGAGTTTGCTAATATAATCAGAAACGTGCCTCCTTTACTCCCTTCCCTTTCCTCACATGCTAATATAGAGCAGTGCCACATTCTTCTGTTTTATAAATGGGGGAGAATTTGGAGATCTGTCATCTGGGCTGGAGTGCAGTAGCGTCATCCATAGCTCCCAGCAACCTCAAACTCCTGGCTCAAGCGATCCTCCAGCCTCACCCTCCTGAGTAACTGAAACTATAGTCATGCACAACTACACCCAGATAATTTTTCTTTTTTTTTTTTTTTTTTGTAGAGACAGGGGTTTCACTGTCTAATCTGAAACTCTTGGCCTCAGTGCTTCTTCTTTGGCCTCCCAAAGTGCTGGTGTGAGCTACTGTGCCTACCATAAATTGGGTTTCTGTGTAAGTCTTTGTGAAAAGAGAGTGTTCATTTTGTTTTGTTTTGTTGTGTTTCTTTTTGAAGGGCGAGGAGTTGAAAGTGTTCTTTTGATTTCTTTAATGGAAAGAACATCACCTTTGTAGTAAGAGAAATCTGGGTTGAAATTTCAGTTCTGCCCTTATATGATACTTAACATCATCCATCACCATAAACTCTGGGTGTGTGTCTCAATTGTGAGGATCGAATAAGGGACAGATGCAGACTGCTGATTGTAGTGGCTAGCTAAAGATTCCTACTGCATCAGAAGAATGGGGGTTCCATTCAACTGCTTTTTTGTGTGTCATGGGTATTATTTTAAAATTTTGGAAAAGCAGCTTCACTTATTTATTAAGCTAATAATTACAATTGCCGTTTTTTGAACATGTTTATCCTAAGTTTCCTCGCAGGATTTTGCCTGAACAACTGTATCTGGCATCCTTCAAACCATCTATGTGTATTTGTGTTTGTTTCTGATTTTCACAAAACAGACTGGCTTTCTATTACATTTTATTCTGTGTTATTTTCTTTCTTTGTAAATTATATAGAATTTGGACATCAAGAGGAGAGATTTAGCCTCACTTTTGAGATATCAAACTCCTTAGCCTTTGGGCTAGCCAGTGCCCTCTAGCTGTTTGCCTTAGCAACCTAAAACAACTCATCCATTCTTGCTAGTGTGCCATACAAATATGATCATTTCCAGTGTGTATAATGAAGGCATTGATTTGGAAAAGCACAAATGGCCCTCCCTATCCCCTTTCCTGTTCTGTTTTTTTACTTTTCCTCTATTCTTTTTCTTGTTACTTTCTTGTCTTCAAACCCCTTGATTTATAAAGGCCAAAGAAGCCAGTGCACTAGGGGATAAGGAACAGAGGCAATTTGATGAAGACAGTCTAGTTCTTTTTCCTGTACCTCTAGACTCATTTTAAACAGACTTTATTTACACATTAAGGAAAAAAAATATATTTTGACAAGTTGACTAGTTTCCCTCTGGGTTTCCATTTGCCTGGAGCAAAATCTGCAATAGTCTTGTGTAGATTGGGGCAAATGTGTTTATGTATCAGGGTCCATGCCAAATGAAAAAGTTAGATGTGCACAAGCTTCCATAATAGGAACAGCACGAATTGAAACAGAAAGGTAATAGAAACCAGTGCAGGGTGTCTAGGCAAGATGAGAAAGCAAATTGCTTGGAATATGAATTGCATGATGACTATTGTAATGCTCCTATTATTTTCTGCAAACTAAGGATGACTTTATGTTGAGCTTGAACCAAAAGGATTACTGTGTCCTTTCTGGGCGCAATCAGTAAAGAAATAAACTAAAGCAGGTGAACATTGAAAATGATAAAATGTCATCATTTGTTTTCCAGCCCAGTCACCACTTTTCTGATTGCAAAGTAAGTTCTTTAGTGCAGTCCATTGTTTGTCAGTAGTTTTTATGATTAACTTCCCTAGACTCAAATAACTTTGTAAGAGTGCTTTAAAATATGCATTATTCTAGAGGTACAGGGGCATTTTTTTAATGCCTCACCTTTTCTTGCCTATTGGAATAAAAAGGAAAATTTAGACTTGAAATGTCATTTTCCTTTCTTTTGAGTGATTGTTCAGGTATTTTAGTTGATTATAAATAGACATTCTTCTTTTGCTTATTATTACCTGATGATGATTCAAGTTAAATCAGCAAGAGGTTAAGCTCATACATTGATTTGGTGGGAGAAAAATCAGTGTTAACACCAAAGCACAATAAACTTATTCTTAGAGCTATGAGCTTTTGTGTGAGGGTGTGTTTTTGAGTAATCCTACCAGAGGGAAATTACCAGGATTGCGGAATATTGCACTTTGCATTCATAAAAGAATGTGATGATGGTACTGTTCTTCCTATGTGTGAATGTGATGGAAGGGAACTGTAAGTATCTTCATTCCCTTCCACTTTAAGAACCAATATATCCCAACCTTGTTAGTGAGTGTAATCACTATGACTTGATTATGTTCTTTTTACTTTGGGAGACAAGCTCTTGCTTTGTCCCCCATCCCCACCCAGTGCAGTGACGTTATCAATGTTCAATGCAACCTCAAACTCCTGAGCTCAACTTCCTAAGTAGCTGGGACTACATGCAAGCACCACAACACCTGACTGGTTTTTCTATTTTTTGTAGGGACAGCCTCTCACTCTTGCTCAAGCTGGTCTGAACTCTGTGCCTCAAGCAATCCTCTTGCCTTGTCGTCCCAAAGTGCTAGGATTATGGGCATGAGCCACTGCACCTGTCCAATAATAAATATGCTCTTTAAAGGTTATTTTTTCCTGCTTCTAGACACATTACTTTCTAACCATAAAGGCTACTTATTTGTTTTTGTAAAATATTCGACGATAGGTGGTTAACAGCCTAAGGGACCATATGTTTGAGTTTTGCCTCTAATTAACTGACTTTGCAGGTTTTACCAGGAGATGAAGGATTTCCATGGACACAGGACTTTTGGTACTAAAACCAGGAACATTCCAGGCAAACTGAAACAAACCCGTCACCCTCAAAATTATCTCTCAAGTTAATTTTGCATTATATGTAGGTAGATCTTTTTGGATAATTTCTTATATTAAAGCTTGTAGATAATTTCTTACATTAAAATCTCAAACAAAAGATCCTTCCTTTCAGTTGAAATATATAACATTATATTCAGCATATAAGAAGTAAAAGTATAAAAAATGATTTTCATTAAGGGCTATATCTTTAATTTCATATGGTATTTATAGAGATTTTATTACTAATTCATTTAGTATTTATGAATCCACTCTGGTTGTCAGTTATCCCTTATGACATAATTTATAAGATTACTGAATAGGAGCCCATTTTCTAAGCTGAAACATTTAGAATACCATTATGCAATTCTTTAATAGCTGGAGACTGGAAGAAGAGTGTTAGATGGAAAATTAACCTCCAGATCATGTTATACACTAGGAAATTAAGGTTATATTTGTAGTGGGATAGAAACAAATTTAAGACTACAGTATATAGTGTAACTTCATAACATAGCTCGTTTTTAATGTCAGAGATCAAGCATATCATGTGAAATATGGCATTACTATGCTGTAAAAATCCAAAATAGCTCAAGTTGCATATGACATAGGCGTTACTCATAGCCATTAGTGTGCAACAAAAGGTGTGTATAACTATCATAGTATTATTTCCCATAATATTTTTCTTTTCATAAATTATTGTTGCAGAAAGAGAAGTAATACAAGTTAAATGGATTTATATATAATTGCATTCAAATTTACATCTATATGTATGCATTTATGTTCACATATGTATACATTCACACATGTATGTATTTTAAATGGCTGCCTGCCAGATCTTTAAAGTTGCCTTCCAGTCTTCGTAGAAAATCATATTAGAAATTGTTTTGATTTTAGGCATATTTATACAAATGACATGCTAATTTATACTTTAAAAAATATATTTGCATGTGGCATAATTTGGAAAGACACAATTTTATTAAAGTGTTTGGATTAGCAAATGTTAGTGTCAAATGCAAAAGCCCACAGCAATAAAGTTGAAAATTTAATTGTAACTAAATTTTAATGTATTCATCAAATGCGTGTCCCACTATATTTAGTGAAAATATATTGTTTATAATTCTCTCTTTGGAGACCCCTTTGAACACAATAAAAGCATGCTTTCAGGATGGAAAATAGTCTACATATTAGTAGTTTGTGGATCAGAGTCAGTGTTCTCGAAGTTTATTCTTATTAGTTTTAATGCAGTTTTTTAAAATGCATTTAAAAACCTTATAAACTCATTTAGGGAACATTTCCGTTAAGTTTAAGCATATGATTTTTTATGGGAGAGTACAAAAGGGAATCAAATGTGTTTTGTGAATTGGAGGGGAAACCAAGATACAGTGTTAGAAGGGGCAATGCTAAACGGAAAGGGAATGAGTACAGAGAAGGAACATATTTTTAATTACTTTCGAAGGGCACTGGTATGTGTTTTATAACCGTTCATCTCTGTTTTTATGAAGCTCTAACTCCTTGAAGCACAAAATTACATGTGTGTGCCTGAAGGTATACAGAACGGAAACATCAGAAACCATAACGGACTCCTAGTCACTACCTTAATATGTACAGTTTTAGAGAGGTCTGAGAATTCAGCTGAATCCACTGATTTTGAATAGTTTTTCAAAAGGAAAAAAAATATTCTTTGAAGTGAAACTTACCCCTCAAAATTTAAGTTAGATTAGAGATAGTGCTTTGTGATTTTCTACTTGACTAAAAAGTAGGTTATTAATAGCAAAAGGTCTTTTATAACCAGTCTTGGCTGTAAAGTAGGATGTATTCTTACAAATGGAAAATTTTTAACATTTATTCTTAAGTTTTTCTCAGTTCTGGAAAAGGAAGCTTAGAAAAGAGAGACACAGGGTGGCGCCTATAGCTCAAGGAGTAAGGCGCCAGCCCCATATACAGGGGGTGGTGGGTTCAAGCCCAGCCCTGGCCAAAACGCAAAAAAAAAAAAGAAAGAAAGAAAGAAAAGAGAGGTACTTTACAGGCTAAACCAAGTAACTTGCTGAACTTAACTCTAAAATTTGGCTCTTATTTGCATATTTACTATGTAAATCTAATTTGACTTTACTAATAACCAACTTTAAGGAAAGCAGTTACCCTTTGGTGCCTAAAGATGACTCTGCTTTTAATAAAGTGTATCCAAATAGATAATAATTGTCTTAGTGGTAATTCAAAGATATTCCCATTGTGGAAGTCACTTGCTTTAATGGTTCTGGCAAGTCTTCAACAGGGGGTGATGTGGGACCCATGAAAGGGAGGATCTGGTTGCTATAGAAAGGTATAATAAAAGGAACACATAAATACCTCATGTAGTTGAAAGTCAGAGGTCCCACTTAATGTTTTCAGGTGGCAACTGCACTGTCATTTATATAAAATTCTTTTGATTAACTATAAAAAATAGTGTTTGCCTGCCAGTGGTTTGGAAAGCATTGTAAGATCAGTAAAATGACAAAATAGTCAACCTCACATTCACGGTAGATACAGTGAACTAGTAAAATAATAAATTTTTAAAATCTATCTTTTGCAAAAAGAATTTTTGCTTTTCATTTCTTGTATTTTTTAATGACAGCATCTCCATTTTTCTTCTTGTTGTTTTTCCTGTTTATTCTAACAGATCTATTGTGATAGTCTGTACTCAAACACAAAGGTTTCAGAGATCTGGAAGAACCTACATAGAGTAGAAAGGACCTTGTCACTTAAGACTGACATATATATCGATGCCTAGAAGAGAAAACCACTGACCAGCTCTTTCTGCATTCTCTATCCAGGCAGTGATAACCTAAACAATCTCCTTGGGACTGCTAGAAAGTTATACAAGTAAACTGTTTTTAAAAAACAAACAAACAAACAAACATGCATTACTGGCTCAGTGCCAGTAGCTCAGTGGTTAGGGCACTGGCTAGTGGTTTGAACCCAGCTCGCGCCTGCTAAACAACAACTGCAACAAAAAAATAGCCGGGCATTGTGCCGGGCGCCTGTAGTCCTAACTACTTGGGAGGCTGAGGCAAGAGAATCTCTGAAGCCCAAGAGTTTGAGGTTGCTGTGAGCTATGGCATGGCACTCTACCGAGGGCAACAAAGTGAGACTCTGTTTCAAAACAAAAACAAAAACAAAACATGTATTACTCCTCATAGAGTTTAGAGACATTGACCCTAGTGATGATCATTGTTATTTGTGTTCATGGCTATGGATGAAGGGGGAAATGGCCAAGGTAGGCTGTCCACTGCATCCACATGAGCAGGCTCTTCTGTGGTTAGCTTTGTACCTGATGAGTGCAGCCTGCACCTGCAACTCTGCTTCTTAGAGAAATAATGTACTTGATAGCATTGCTCAGAGAGAGAAATTATCTATACACATACACAGGACTATAGGGCCATCTAGTTAGAATTACTTTTAATGGCTCTATTGAATGTTAGTAGTTGATTGTTAATACAGAGAGCAGGAAGGACATTACATTATAATGCACAGTAGCAGTCTAGTGTGGGCAGTCACTCAAGTGTCTTAGGCGAGAGTAAGTTTTGCAGTACTTAATTTTTCTCCCTAATGTTTCTTTAGGTATTATATGTGTGGTGCCTGGTTTTCAACTTTGGTTAAATATTTCTTAATGTATAGTTCTAGGAGGCTTAATTTTAATACAATCTACTTTATTTAATCTAAGGCATTCGCATTGTTTCTATTGTTCAATGTAGTCAAGGGAAAGTTAATTATTACACTCTTTGTAGTAGAAAGGCTTTGTGAATTTAAATATTTGTTGCATAGAAGTCTAGCAAACAAAATATTCTTTTAAAAATATGGTCAAATACAAATTGAAAGCAACTACCATCTGTAGAAAATTTTTCATAAAAATCATTGAGTGAAAGAACAAAAGCATGTCATTGTGTATACCAACCTTTCTTTATGCATTATCCACTAAAATGACATTTCAAAAGATTCACAGTGGGTAGCATATGGAACACTCCATAAACACTGATTAGATTTAATAATGTTTGTATCACTGTTTGGGAACATGTACAAGGAATGCGACAGCCATATATTATTAACATCAAAATAACTCAGAAGAAAAGCTCCTAATTAAGGCACGGCTGGTTTAGAAACTTAGCAAAATTGCAGCCAGAAATAACCACCTACCCACCTGCCCGGGACTTGGGGCTTTCTTTTATGCACGCACAACAGACTTGATTTCTAGAGCTTCGAGATGGCTGCTATGAAAATTATAATGGGCTGTGACAATGCCATTTTCAGCCTGTCCAAAATTGCACAAAACCTATTCTCAGAAGGACAACATTGCTGCTCAAGTTGAGGTTTCAGCCAAGTGGCATCAAAGGAAAGTGAGATTGTGGGCTGCAGTTCTGCTGAGCTGCAATGAGTGACTCTCCATGATTGATTAATATACTTTAGCTTTGCAAATGTGCATATATTAAGTTCAGCGTCACAATTGCAAAGGTTCACTCATGGCCTGCCATGCTTATTGATGCACGCTGGTCTGAGGGAGCATTGCCTGCAGTTCTTTTGTGTTTTCATAGACGAGATCTCTGGGTTTTTTTAAATTGGTCATTTCTAGAACAGAGAAACAGGAACATACTAAAAGTAAACAGGAGAAGGAGTTTGGTTTATCAGACAGTTTGAAAATTTGTTTGAGAAAGATCCCCACCATATACCATAATTAATTTCTATCCCTGCATTCTAAAACATTAAGACCACTCAACAGATTTTATTTTTATGAGCAAGTATCTGTGGGCTTAGGAAATTTCTTTGTTATATGTTTAACTCTTTTTCAGTTGATGTTTTCCTAATCCTTAGGTTGCCTTTTTCAACAGCATTTTTCATACTCTTCCCTACAATCTGTTTGATCAATTCCTTTTTAATTCGTGTTAAAGCAAAGATGCTCCTTCACGAGAAGCAATCCTGTTCCTTCCCTATTGTTCCTATTGTTGTTAGTTTGGGGCATGGGTTTGCTTATTTTGTAATAGTATCAAAACATGTAAGTAAATAGTATTTTGAAATTTACTTTAATCATGTCACTCTTTGGCTTTAGAAATCTATTACTAGCTCCTTAAGTATGAAGTCACATTATTGTTTTCTCTAGTTTAGCATCTATCATTGCTCTTGTTTAGTTCATGTATCTCATTTTCAACCTGATTTAGATAAAATGTCATTTTCATTAGCTGAAATTCCTGTATCAATTGTAAGTATGCGAATATTTTAAAGATTCTCTTTTTATATTCTTATCCCTTTTTTCTACTTTTATTTTATTTTGATTAGAAAAAAATTTACAAACGGATATAATTCATTACTGCAATCCTTAAAATGTTCTCAAGATACTTCTTATATATGCTAGACTCATGTATAGCCACAGTCATTTTTTTCTAGTATAAAAAATTAATATTTTCATCCTAATTAATTTTTAACCACTAATAACTGTTAGGAAGCACTGTACATCATTAAAAGTATTTATTCTTAGGTTATTTCCCCAACTATGTTACTATATAAACATACTTCTTCCACTCTTCCCCCTTTTCCATCAAAAAATAGCTTTAAGGCATCATGATAAAAATGATAATGTATTTATAGACAGGATAAATCAAAAGCAGTAAGGATGAAAGAATCAGATTAGACATTCCATTTGCCTACTCAATATGGTGTCTCTTATGCCCAGGTTCCCATCTTTACAGAACTTATTGGGTATGTTTCACCCACACTGCAATCTAACTGATTTTCTTTTCTCTGCCATCTGCTGTTCAGTTAATATGTGTTTGGATGTGTGTTTTATGCAAAATAAAACAGCCTAACAATTTGGCACACTTTGCTCATATGTCTTGACAATGTCTGGGCATTTGTGGATAAAAGAGACATATTTTTATTTTACATGTAAGTGAGTGAAAAATCACTTCCCCCACCCACCCTGCTAAAATGAGAATACATTAAGAGGATAAAAGGAAAGAGCTCACATTTAAAAAAGAAACACTGGGTCTTCTTTCAGAGTGATTCAAGCATTGTTGTATAATAGAAGCATACAGTAACAATTACAGTGTTTTGTTTGGGGTTTGGCTTTTTGAAACTGTTCCAGTAAACTGGGCACTGGTATCTATATCACCTGTTTTATCAGTTGTTTGGAGCTTATCTCTACATGTGAATTTCCTTAGACTAGCCAGTGACTGCTTTCGGTATTCTCAAGTAGCAGCAAGTCCACTAGGTACCAGGGTGTTACAAAGGGGAGAGCATAGAGAAGGGAACCAGCCAGGTTATCCACTTAAGGTCAGCTTAAACAATAGCAAACCAGTGGGGGGGGGGGGGGCAGGGGTATTGCATTACCACGGGGAACAACACTTTCCCGGGCCCCCCCCCCCCAAGGATTCCCACCGGTTTGATAAC
>CAUYPK010070076.1:0-28576 GCA_963574355.1 Loris lydekkerianus
TACAGGGCCCAAAGGTGAAGGGTAAATAAGGGTAGCAGGGGAAGAAGGTAGGGTGAAAAACAATGTAGGCCCGTCCACAGGGGATTTTCTAGAATTTCTTTTCTTCTCTTTTCTAGATCTTCTTGGAGTGTTTTGATCATTCTTTTTTTAACTCTTCGTTTGACTAACATAATTTAAGTGTGCTATGGAAGTTAAACAATAGTTCAAGTTTAACTAAGTTTAAGAGTGCTGTGAGATATAAAATGTTGAAAAAATACTGATATAGATTATGTATTTGTTCTATTTGTTTCTAAGCTGTGAAGAAGCTTTTTAGTTTCATCAGGTTCCATTTGTTAATTTTTGTTGTTATTGTGATTGCTTTGGGATCTTCTTCATAATTTTTTTGCTTAAGCAAAAATTTGTAAGCGTTTTTCCAACCTTTTCTTCTAGAATTATTATAGTTCCATATCTTAGGTTTAAGTCTGTTATCCATCATGAATTAATATTTATGCATGGTGAGAGGTGCGAGTTTTGTTTCAATCTTCTACATCTTCTACATGGTCCAATTTCCCTGGACCATTATTGAATAGGGATTCTTTTTCCTAGCGTATGTTATTGTCTACTTTTGTCAAAAATCAGATGGCAATGTGACAGTGCTTTTATATCTGGGTTTTCTGTTCTAACCCATTGGATCCATTTGTCTATGTCTCTGTTCTTGAGCCAATACCACATTGTTTTGGTTATTATAACCTTACAGCATAGTTTGAAATCAGATAAAGTGATGCCTCATGATTTGTCCTTTTTGCTTAAGGTTTCTTTCACCATTTTGTCTCTTTTTTGGTTCCATATGAAGCATACAATTTTTTTTTTCTAGATATGTGAAACATGACATTTGTATTTTAATGGAGATTACATTGAACCTGTAGATCACTTTGGGCATTATAAGCATTTTCCACCTATTTCTTAATAGTAACAATCTCGATTTTATTAACACAAATCTACCAATGTCAGGTACCATATTGCCAGCTTCCCTTTCATCTATGGTGACTATGTGGCTAAAATCTTTCTAGTGAGTTATAAACAAAAATTGATGAATGAAAGATATTCAAAAAGAATCCTTAAAACAGGAGCTGTTGTCCAAGTCATCCTTTCCCCTTCATTAAAGAGTTTATTGTTTTAGCTTTCTAGTCTCCTTCTTGAACTCATGAAGGAGATTGCGTTACCTCTGGGACGAACTGCACTTTCCCAGTATCTAGCCCTTCTAATAAGTGGAAAGCATCCACATTTTTTAGAGTAGAAGACCATCTTTAAAAAAATTAATCAATATTTGTTTAACACTGCCATAATCACCATTCCTTGAAAATATATCCACTTGTGCTTGAATAAATCTGACTTCATAAACACTGAATAAAAGTACTTTTTAGCCTATGGAGGGAGGTGTTTCATTGTTATGATAGTGCTTTACTTATAAAAATGTATTTTATAAGTGCCAAACATTTCTTTCAAATGCTCCAAAAAATCAATTTTTGAGTATTGTGTAAAGCTTAGTGTTTCTCAAAGGGTGGACTCTACAATGTGCATCAGAATATCTGTTATGCTTATTAAAAGTGTGTTTTCCTGAGCCCCACACTCTACCACTGATTCTGATTTCTGGGAGTAAGATCTAAGAAACTTCATTTCAAATAAGCTTTAGAGTTAATTTCAAAGGGCAATAAAGGGTGATAACCTATCTAGACTCTTTAACTCTCCATTTAGATATCTGCTCCTGCAGCTCCTTTCTCCACACAGAGTCATTTGATCCCATAATTATGCTTTCCCCTATCTATAATCCTGAAATAAATTTTGCTCTGAAAATTGTGGAATTTAGTGAGCTCTCATTCAAGAAACAAAGTATCATGACACCTCGCTCTGATGTTGAGTAGTTACCTAAGTAGCCTATGGTAGATACTTTATTCCCTGGATTGGTAGGAATCATGCTTGCTACAGCTGCAGAACATAAAATGTCAATGATACATTTATTTTAAATCAACAGACTTTTGGGAAACAAAATTAAAATAAAATTGAATATATTTAATTATTAATTTGTTGTCATATACAAAAATCAGAAAAACAAGAGATAAGAGCAAGAGATTCTTTTCACTGGGAGAAAACAAAGACACATACTATAGAACTCAAAGTAATAAAGGCCATAGTTATGTTCTCATCAGCTCTTCCTTAGTCACCAGTGCATAAGTTATAGATGAAGGAAGGGTAAGAGAAGACTTGTCACTCTGAGTTCTGGTCCGAAGTGACACTGACATCCAGAGAAGCCAAGCCTTGCTATTTAAAGTGGAGTATGAAGACCAGCAGCAGGAACATCACTAGGTAGCTTGGTAAGTACAGAATCTCAGGTGCTTCCTCAGATACACTACATCAGAATTTATATCTTAATGAGATCCCCTGGGGATTCACTCGCTCACTAACTTTGAGGAATATAGTTCTAAGGAATTGCCAAGATTTTCAATATTTCCAAGTTGTGTTCCACACTCTGGAAGAAGGAATATAAAGATTCACAGTAAAAAGTATGTGGTTTCAGAGACTTGCTTCCCACTCAGAGCTCTCTTCAATGGGACTGTGAGGCAAATGATTAAGGTGCTAATAACTGGGAGTCTCCTTGCAGAGATGCACTGCAGTGTTAAAAAGACAAATAGAATGGTGTCAAGAGCAGACTCCATCATTTATTGAAATGTTTTTTCTTTTTTTGCAGTTTTTGGCCGCAAAAAACGGTTTGAACCCACCATCTCTGGTATATGAGGCCCGCACCCTACTCCTTGACCCACAGGTGCCACCCCATCATTTATTGAATTTATGGTGTTGATAAGGTCACTTAACCTCTGTGAATGTCAATTCCCTCTCTTACTAAATAAGACTTTTACAGAAAGTGAAATGAGGTAATGTACGTATTAGTGCATTACAAACTCTTTGCAATATTTTTTATTATGTAGATGACTTCCCAAACTGTGTTCCTGATCTAAACTCCTCTCTAGGGCTCAAATCCTAAATTCACAGCTGCAATGATAGGTTTAACAGGAGTCAATATACAGTGGGTAGAAAAGAAAACCAATCAAGCTCTCAAGCCATGGGGGAAATTGAAAACCTGGTTCAGGTTAATATACTGGAATCAGAAACAACTAGAAAAAAAATAAAAAAGATGGGAACATAAGATTTCAGAGTCCTATTTCTACAGAAGAGTAAATAGAATTGGTAAATCAAAATCAATAATAGCAGAGCTAATGACACTTAGAAAAGTAAGGACTATAACATTATAAAGTTAGTTAAGTAGTAAGTATTCAAGTACACAATTACTTGAATTTCTGAATCTATGTATATGAGGGAATATTACTCTTACAGTTAATATATTTTAACAAGATGAAATTAAAGATACAAAAATACAATTAGATATAAATATGTAATTGGAAAGCCATAAATGTCTTACCACCCCTGATGGAGTATCTCTTCCATAAGCCTGGTTAAAAATAAGTCTGGTCAACAGGTCAATATAAAGGTTATAAATGTTGTGTGAGCATCAGAATTACTCGTAGAGATTTGAAAACTACAGAAGAATTTATCATTTCAATGCAGAAAAAAAAGGGCACAGAAATACAGCCTCCAAAAAATAATATGTATGTGTGTATGTGTGTGTGTGTGTGTGTGTGTGTGTGTGTGTGTGTTTGAGAGAGATAGAAAGAGGCTTTCTTCACTAAAAGTGTCAGACTGAGCAACATTTGGATAAAAGACATAAATATTGAAAGGGCAGATGAAAGAATAATGTTAGTTTTTTATAGATGTAAAGGTAATTTTCAACAATCTGAATGCAAGCAGGAGTGAGTATGAAGCCAAAGTTGACGCAGGTAATTTCTCAACGTATGGTAAGGAACGTGAGAATAAGCAATTTAAAAAGCTACACTTCTTCCTCATGGCATAGGGGATGTACTAAAATTGGCGATTACTAGAGTGAACTCCACAAAATAGGCTAAAACATGCTATTAACTAAATAAAAATGAGAAATGGTAAATTATAGCATATAATGTTTACTATAAAAATTAAGATTTATTGAAATGTGATTACATGGATATTTAAATTAATTTTTTCCTTCAAATTGCCAAGCAGTCGCCCATATACTATATAGTATGATCTCAAAAATTGGCACCAGGAACTTCTATCATGTTTTATTAAGATAAACAAATTTATACCAATACCCTCATTAAATTCCTGTTTCTCTAGGGACCCCATCTTTTAAAATGGCAGAAGCTATAAGAACTCGAAATTTCTAAAGAGGAATGCAATATTAACATCTGTGCTTATCTGGTTAAAGAGAATAAAAATAATGATAAATACATTCACAAGCCTGTTGTCATAAAGTCTCAGGAATTTTAATTGTTTTATGATATGTTTAAACAACTTCTGACATATTTATATGACTAGGCTATGAAGAAATAGAAAGTATTTAAAATGTAAACACATATTGTCCACTGAATCCTGATAACCAGTCAGTTCAAGTCACCACCACTTCCAGACTAACATTGGAACTCAGGAAAGGAAGTATCACCCCATTTAGTATCTTGCTAGAGAGAACTTAGAAACATTCAGAATAAATTTAATAAATTATTCCAATTCTTGAATAATAATCTATTCTGTGAATTCAGGAAGACTCCTTTATACCTTAGCTTCACAAAGCTAGCAAAACTTTATCATATTATTTAGTTCTAGAGAGTCCACTCCTTCATATAATTTATCCATCATAGCATGAAATGAAAAGTGATCTAAAGATTACAGCATGACATAAATTGGTACAAGAGGTTTTAGGGTAAATGATAAAAATAAGGATAAGAGGCATCAATACCAGATACCAGAGATCATGTAAATATTCTTTAATAAATCCATTCCAGATCTAAAATTTCTCCTGATTAGATCTAGAATAAATCAGATGCACTTTAGAATCCCTGAGACTAATTCATGAGCATGGCCTACACAAATTCCAAGAAAGGGTCAGATTTTGAAATTCATTAACCCTGAACCACTCAGCTTGATGATGCAAAGACAAATGCTGCAATGGTTAACGATATCCTGGTTTCACCAGAGAATCTGACAGGGGCTGTCATGAGACCCTTGAATATGGAATAAAAGACTAAAAATTTAGTGTATCAGTACCTGTGTTAACAAATGTACATAAGCTGTGCAATTTACCCACAGATATTTGGGGAAATTCTACAGAGCCATACTGCAAGACACTGTTGGAAACTTTCCTTATTCAAAAAATTTCTCAGTTAGATGCATAAAAGCCTACTAGAAGGTATATTGGACAAATCTGTAGTTAATTTAAAAATCAGAAAAGCACTGGCTAAGAAAATATTTAAAAAATAAAAGAATGGAACAATAGGCTTATTGTACTATGATAAAATCCTTGAATTGAATGTGATGGGGCCTGGTATGCTACATATAAATCTAATATGCTGAGTCCCAGTGTTTGAAATTAAAAGCCTCAACTATGTAGCTGAAGTATGAAGAAAAAAATGTTATGTAGTAGCAGCATCTGTTCAATGAAACTCTCATGAATTGCACAGACAGACTGGTGGGAGACAATACATAGTGTAAATATACATATAGAAAATTTCCCTACCAAACCAAGTATATTAACTGAAATACAGTATTTCTTTCTGGTAAAACAGATGAGATTCCTTTTAGTTTTTAGAGATTGAAATATTGAAAGTAGCAATAATAGTTTAAAGAGAGGGAGAATACTACGGAATGCTATAGAAGTCACAAGCATCTTATATTTAAGCTAGTTTCACATGCTGGAAAATTTGCACTACAGAGTATAGGACATCATCAAGACCAACGACCAATGTATGAGCATGACTGGACCAATGGTGCCATTGTCATGAGTGTTAAAGGGTCACAAGGAATCAATAAAACTAAAGGGTCACGGGGCATTAATAAAACTAAAATCTTTAACCATAGTTCCCCAGAGCAATGTTTTTCAACATTCTTATCTCACATCACACTTGATCCTATAGTTAAACTTCCATAGCACACTTAAATTATGTTCATCAATAAGAAGAGTTTTTTTTTTAAAAAAAAAAAAAACAAAAAAACATATACTTACTGTCTTTTGAACTTCTCTTGAAAATAATTTAATTAATAATCTTTAAAATTTTTCACAGCACACCTAAGATCCTCTCACAGCACATCAATGAGCTTTGGCACACCAGTTGAAAAATTACTGACCTAGAGGATAATCTTGAACAAGTACTCAAGCAATATCCACCAGTTCCAAGGCCAGATTCTTCTTAATCATCCTACCAAGGCTCTTATTCAACAACCATGCCTTCCTTTTGGTCAAATTGAGTCACTTATTCAGCCTTGGTGATGGGTCGAGATAAGGAGATGGAGCCCAGGAATAGCTGCAAAGTCCCAGTCTCAGGAGAGAGTCCTAACAACAGGGTGGAGGTAGAAGAACTGGGGCTCCAAAAGATGCACTTAACTCAGATATGGAGGACTGAATTCTCTAACATTTTATACCTCATTCTCTAAATATATAAATTCTGGTTAACTAAATATGGGTGCTCTAAATAAATCAAAGCATCAGCTTCCACAGATGGAAGATTGATGTTTTATTAGACAACCTTGGAGCCCTCTTTTAAATGGAATGTTTGTCATTATTTACATTGATCACTGTGACATAAAAGGAAGGTAAAAAAATTACTGCTTTGGGATCAGACAGATTTGTACATGTATTTGAGTCCTGTTGTTGCCTTTTACTAGTTGTGTGGATGTGGGTAAGTTATTTACATCTCTAAGCCTTAGTTTCCTCAACTCAAAATGGGAATGACAGTATTTCATTCAGTGGAAGGGTGTAAGAAAGAATTAAGATAATTAGTCAGTACCCTTTGATAAATGGGGAAGGAGAAACTGCCTCTAGACTCTGCTACAGCACATAACAAATAGAGATTGTGTCACAACCTCATGCTTAATACAAAATGTACTTGAACATTCATAGATTTTTAACTTCAAATGTCTATACTAGAAATCAGATGATGAAGGCCCTCTATGGGTATTGTTAACTATACAGCCAATGTTTTAGACAGAATTTTTATTGTGCTACCAACTCCCCAAGATCATGTAGTTCTAAAGTGACTTTTCAGAAGCAGAATTAAAAGCTGTATCCTGCTTTATTACAGTGTACTTATCAAATCTCCATGGTACTTCTTTTGGGTTTTTATGTGAACTGTTTTTAAATTGTTGATGCGGCTCAATAACACTTGTATTTATGTGTTTACATGGCATGGTATAATCTTAGGGTGTATGTGTGTTTGTGTGTGTGAAAAACTTTCAGAGTGAAATGAACGAGATAGTCATGCACATTATTAATACAGCATATTGTATCACGGATGATAAGGTCTGAATTCCATTTAGTATAATAGGGAAGCATTTTTTCTGTAAGTCATTTTGGATAATCTTTCTTTTCCACAGAGAGGTCAGAAGGATGAAATGCTTCTCTCTCTCCTTTATCTTATCATACTCACCTTGTAACTCAGAGCTTAAAAGTCAAACATTGTGTAAATTCCTCCCACGCTCTAACCAAAAGCAAGATGCTTCCTGGAACAAATTAAATCCTGGTGACTTGACAATCCTTGCCCATTCTTTAGGTAATATGTTTTAGACTTCTCTGGCAACCTAGAAATAAGTAGGATTAAAAACTGTGAAGCTACCATCTTTCAAAGAAGTGCTTTTAAGCATTCAACATTCCTCAAAAATGACTGCAAAATTTCATCCACAGTTGACATTTAAGCAAAACTTGTTTCTTGATAGTTTTGTAATGACTTTTTAGGCTTCCAGCACAAGAAGTCTGACATAAGTATTTTTTCATCATTACCTATTCATTGAGAAAGCTGACATTGTCTTGAGTGATCTATTGCACTTCATATTAGTACACATGTATATCAGCATACCTGCAGGAGACATGCAGAGTAGCACTGTTAACACAAATGGAAGTAACATCAGCAATGCAAATTCATGGAAATATTTGAAATTATGATGAATTCATACAAAGCAATCCTAAAATGATTCAAATGCAGGTAGGTTTTACATAAACTATTAAAGACTGTGCCTCAATAATCCCAAGCAGACACTACTGCAAATAGCTGTATTTTATGGCATATAGTTGTTTCATACTCATCAGAAGCAGTTAAAAGCTTTATCATATCAGCCAAATCATCAGAGATGTTGTAAACTGTATGCATTTAAAAATTGGCAACTTGTACTCACTTTCAGAGTGTGGGCCTTAAGGTCTGGAACATAGTGTCAGTCAATATTTTACTATTGCATTCATTTTACTGCCATATTTAGTATTCACTAACGTAAATTATTTGTTCTACCAAGGCACAAGACTTTGTATGGTGGCTTGGGCGTAGGTATTCAGGGTATTTAGTGGATAATAAGTCATCCAGCTCATTTGATACATGTATTAATCTCTCTGAAGGATATCCAAATAGCAGTTGTCTTCAGATAGTTGCTAGGTTTGCATCTACTAGTAAGAATTCGCTTTCTGCTTCTGGAGGAATTTCCTGATGACGTGAAGAAACAATGTCTAGTACACTATGATCCTGGTTAGAGACCCTAGAATGAATTACAGTAGGATATAAAAATCAAATCAGGGTACACCTTCACTGAGATTCAAAGGAGATTACGTTCATGAGATACCTTAGATGCTCATTGATAAACAGGATTAGTAGTGATGATAGTTTGGCAATTCCGAGTCATTAACCCATATGGATATAGCTTATTGCTGATGATATTCAAAGAATATCATGTAAGAAATACATTATAAATTTTCATGGATTATTATATACTGGCATATTTACCAGACATTATTTATGATCACCAGGCACATAGAAAACCTCATCAATCACCTCCTTTGCAAATGGAAAAGCCACATGGCTAATTCCAGCCAATAAAATGCATGCAGAAAGAGCATGGCTTCCAGAAACAATGAAAGTTGCTGCATAGTTGTTGCAGTTCAAGCAATGCATAATCCTCTAATCACTCTACTTCCTTCTGCTTCAACTTAAGAGGTCACCTTCTCTAGATTAATACATAGGTAGTGGAACCTCTATCAGCTCATTTCACTGATACCCTGTGTAAATAATCACTAGATTAATAACTACTGTAGGGATATATTAATAACTATTCACTCTTTCATGTGAGAGAAAAACTCAATTACATTCAGGTAAGGAGAGGAGGCAGAAGGGGTTGGGTAAATCCCCACCCTACAGGTACACTGCATGGGTATATTGTTCACTTTCTGGGAGAAGGGCACAACAACCCAGACTTTAACTTTACGAAAGCAAGTTATGTAACTTAATTATATGTACCCCAATATTAAGCTGAAATGTTTTAAAAATAAATATGTCCCTGAAGAATCACATTAACTTACAAGGACTTTGGCGAATTGAAAATAAACCTTTACTGTAAGGCACTGGGCATTGGGGGATTGTTATTTGACCAAGATAAAATTTCCCCTATTCCAAACAAAGTGGAGGTGAAAAGGTCACTGATGAGTTCATTTGTTCCCCATTATATTCAATTGACCACCCCCAGACCAGGCAAACTCAGAGCTAATGTCTATATAGATCATCATTTTTGGTATAAAAATTCATCTTAATAAAATCATACAACAAAATTTTTGTGTGACTTGCTTTTTTAAACTTTTCTGACATTTTTTAAATCCATCTATATCATTGTGGTATCAGTAGTTCATTCTTTTAAAATTGCTGAATAGTATTACATCATATGTGTATATCACAATTGGTTTATCCACACACCTATTAGTAGAGAATTGAGTAAATTTCTTTTTTAGACTTTTATAATTAAAGCTGACATGAGCACTATTATACAGGTCTCTTTGTAAACAAATCATTTTATGTGGCAAAGATAAATACCTACATGTGAAATTTCTGAAATTGCTGGAGTATACAATAAATGTATGCTTAACTTTATAAGAATCTGTCAAAGTGTTTGGCAAGACTGTTGCACAATTTTTCACTGCCACTAGCAAACGATTAAAGTTCTACTTGCTCCACATCTCTCACCAACATGTGATATTTACTATGAGTCTTTTTAATTGCAGCCATTCTAGAGGATGTATGATGGTATTTATTGTGATTTTAATTAGTATTTCACTAAGGAATAATGTTCCTGATAATATTTTCATATTATAATTTTCCATCTTTGTAACACCTATAACATATATATACTCATATTTATTTATTTTTTATTTTTTTAGAGACAGAGTCTCACTTGATTGCCCTCGGTAGAGTGCCATGGCGTCACAGCTCACAGCAACCTCCAATTCCTGGGTTTAGTTGATTGAACCCTCCATGCATGGTATATGGAGCCAGTACCCTACCCACTGAGCCACAGGTGCCGCCAATATATGCTCAGATCTTTTGCCCATTTTTAAAATCATGTTTTTGGACCTCCTACTACTGAGTTGTAAGTTTTGTGTATATTCTGGACACAAGTTCTTTTCCGGCCATATGCATTTTGAGCAACTCTTCCCTGTGACATTCCTTTTTATGTCATTAACATTATTTTTTTAAGTATATAAGTTGGGGATTTCTTTATTGGAGAAATTTCTGAATATTAAGTCAATTTCTTAATAGATATATGGCTATTCATGTTTTCTATTTTTTTTTTTTCTTATTTAGTCAGTTTTGGTAAGCAGAGCTTTATTATTGTATTTTGTTTTTATTTTTATTTTTATTTTTATTTTTTGAGACAGAGCCTCAATCTTCTACCAAAATTAGAGTGCTATGGCATCAGCTTAGCTTACAGCAACCTTGCATTCTTGGGTTCAAGTGATCCTCCTGCCTCAGCCTTCTGAGTAGCTGGGACAATAGGCATCTGCCACAACACCTGGCTAGTTTTTTCTACTTTTTGTACAAAGGGGACCTCACTCTTGCTCAGGCTGGTATCAAACTCCTGAATTCAAAGGATCCTCCCACCTCAGCTTCCTAGAGTGCTAAGATTGCAGGCATGAGTCGCAGCACTAGGCCATGGTAAAACTGCACCTGGTGACATGTATATGGAGAGAAGAGAACACTTCTACACTGCTGGTAGGATTGCAAACTAATGCAATTTTTATGGAAGCTAAAAGTTGACCTGTTTGATCCTGTAATTGCATTACAAGGTTACCAAGAAGAACAAAAATCATTCTACCCCAAAGACATTTGCACCAGAATGTTTACTGAAGACCAATTCATAATTGCCAAGTCATGGAAGCTACCCAATTGCCCACCAACCCATGAATGGGTTAAGAAATTGTGACGTATGTGTACCATGGAATACTATTTGGCCATAAAAAGGATGAAAAATTTACAGCTTTTATGTTCACCTAGATGGAGTTGGAACACATTCTTCTTGGTAAAAAAAAAAAAAAAAAAAAAGTACCCAGTGTACTCAATACTATTATGAAACCAATACATAAACACTTACACACTCATACAAATGATAAAACACAAATATAGTCTAGCAAGGGAGAAGGTAGAAGAGGGAGAAGGAGAAGAGGGAAATTGATGGGAGGTGGGAGGTCATTTGGTGGGATATCACCCAATGTGCACAATGCAGGGGTATAATTCAAAATAACTGAAAGTAAATTGTAAATGTCTTATCACAAAAAATGAGTGAGGTGATGGTTATGTTAATCAGTTTAATTTAAGCATTCCACTTGTATATCAAGTCATCAAATTATACCCATAAGTGTATAGAGTTATAATTTTAATTAATGTATACAGCTATGATTTAATAAAATCAAATTAAAAAAAGAATAAATATTAAAAAAAAAAATGGAAATTATCACCAGGCATGGTGTCTCACACCTGAAATACTAGCAGTTTGGGAAATTGAGGTGAGAAGATTTCTTGAGGCCAGGGGTTTGAGAGGAGCCTGAGCAAGAGTGAGATGCCATTTATACAAAAATGTAGAAAAAAATTAGCCAGGTGGTGTGGTGGTCACCTGTAGTTCCAGCTACTTGGCGGGCTGAGGCAGGAGGATGATGTGAGACCAGGAGTTTGAGCTTACTGTGAGCTCTGAGGATGCCATGTCAGCACTCTCGCCTGGGAAATAGAGTTAAACATTGTCTCAATAAAGAAAAAGGAAAGTATGAATTTCAACCGAAAATGAAATTTATTGATGTTACACTTACAACATTTTGACTTAATATTTTATATGCAATTCAGTTTATTTACATTTCAAAAGTTTTGCATGTCATTTTTTGTTAACTTGTTTGTTGGTATAGCTGAATGTTATTAGTTCCAACTGAGAAAGAGACCACATGTTCTTTCCCATCTTGCATATGCAATATCAAGTTCTTCTTTGTAGATGCAACTCATTCGTTTGTTTCCTCTGTATAAGCTGAATATTTTCTGAATTTACAGACATTTTTCTTGAACGTCTACATTTGTTAACTTGTAAGGTGCTCTGCATTTTAATCTCTCAGAAGTACATTCCAGTGACTTGTGAGAAGCCCTCTTGGACTCCAGTCCCTCCTGTTTGACCGTGGTGCGTTTCTTCTAGCATTTTCTGTAAGTAGTTTCATGGCCTGTCACTGCAGTTTTTAAATCATGGGGTTGGTTTCATATACTCCAATTGTCTAAATATACTTATTTTTCTGGGCCAGATAATGAAGTGCGAATGGAGGCAGCTCTCAGGGAACTTCCAGATTTTCCTCCTGCCAACCTCTCAATAAAATATACCTTTGAAAGGAGTCAGAGGATGCTATGGACTAATTTCATGAAAGAGGCATTTTACTTCCTATATTGCACCATCATTATCAGCAGCATCAGCAGCAATGGCTTCAACTTCAGCTTTAGTTGCCTCTTCTATCTCCCAATCTTCTGAATCTTTAGAGAGCAAGGTGTGCAAGGTAGTATTTTTATTCAATAAATAGGTTGAATTCCATTTAAGGAGTTAGTAAAGGATTCGATATTCCTGACTTGTAGTCATTTTAATCTTTGAACAGTTTTTAAAGAACTCATCATCAAAGTCCCCAGTCTCATCTTTCATCATCATATCTTCTTTATCTCTGTAATATTTTTAGTTCCTTTGCCCCTTCCTCTGAGTCCTTTGTACTTTCTTGAGTCTCCACAGATTCACTGCAGAATAGCTATGACACTTCACCTCTTCAAGATTTTTTTTTTTTCAGATGCTATCCTGGGACATTTCCTCTGGAATAAGCTCATAATGGAGGAGACCCCTTAAAAACTGCAGTTGAATAGGGCCTGCTAAGTAGGCAAAGGAAGGCATTTGTCAGGAGAGCCATACTCTAATGAGGCATATGACTTTCTTTTCCCGGCATTGAGAGGATTCTGAGCATTGTATTTCATGTTCACATTAAGAGTTTCCGTACTGAGGCAGAGTCATCTTTCCCAAAGGAACTGGTTCACATCTTCAGTAGACCTGCATACTTTTTGCTTCAGGGTGTTCTATTTTTTAATCAAGTGGCTCTTATCTCGGGCTTTTACTTTACCTGAAAGTGATATAATTTCCAAAACAAATATGTATCCCTTCTTTTCTTTATCCAAGTTCGTCTCTGTGTCAGATCATGACATCAAAATCTCTTTGTATCCTAAAACTTCAAGACACTGCTCCAACAGCTTAGAAGTTTTTTGCTCATCGTAATGTGTAATGCCATCCTTACCCTCAAGAGGGCTCTAGAGCACCCATGCTTTCACAGGAAATCACTGAAATTATTAAATAGATTTTGCTACACTGTGCTTTAGGGCATGGCTTTACCAAAAGCTAAACTCGATACAACTGGATAATTTATATATATAATATTTATTTATATAATATATATATTGCATAGGCCTCTTGCCACCACCCCTGCTCCTGCCTTGTCAATGATAGCGGTTCCTCTTCTCTTCACTTTTGGACGTGCAGTCCTGGGATCTAATGCCGCTCTGAAGGTTGATGAGTGAGTCCTTCATCTGGTCCAGGAGCATCACTGAGGAGTTGATGATCTCCCTCCATTTTTGTAACTCTGTATGGTGGTATTTTTGTTGGGACTCTAGAAGACGGGCCCATTCTGTTTGAGACTGGGGTAACCTTTCTTGGAGCCTGAGACCCTGCGAGGCAGTGAGGGTCTGCGTGGTATATTCCAGCATCCAGAGTTTGTAGAAGAGCAGCATGTTAAGGATGACCAGCAGCACCAGAATACAGCTGATAACCAGCAGCAGCTTGGACACACTCTGCAGGTGGAAACCGTTGGGGCTGTCCTCGAGGATATGCTGTGTCTGCATGGAACCTGCCACGTGCTTGATCCCGTGGCCCACATCTTCATCAGCGGGCATGATGATAGGGCTCATCATCTTTTGTGTGTGAGGGACCTGCAGGTGGGCATGGGGACGCTTCCTTCTCTGCACTCTTGGGAGCTTGCTGGCCTTCTCTTTGGGAGACTGTCTATGCATCTCAGCCAGGTAGGTGCTCTCCATTTTGGTCAACTCGCTCTCTAGATGGCGGAAGTAGTCCTCCAGCCCACTCCAGAAGTTCTTCTCCATGAAAGCTATCACTAACCCCCAGGGCTGTTTCCTGAAACAACTGGATAGGTTCTTTAAAAGAGTTACGGAGTTGGGCGGCGCCTGTGGCTCAGAGGGCAAGGAGCTGCCCCAAATTCCCAGGGTTTGAACCTGCCACCTTCAGTATGTGGGACCGGCACGTTCCTCACTGAGCCACAAGAGCTGCACTTTGTGCTTTCTCTGATAAAGAGGTATAAAAGCTGACATCTCTTTAGGGTTAAATAAAATAACCTCTAAACACCCTTAGAGACATAATAAAAATAATATTTTGCACAGTTTTCAACATTTCCTATTCATATGAATGATGTATCTGTTTCTGAGCTTAAAGACGCTGTTAAACATAATATTGTTCTCACTCCATAGTGAACCAAAACATTTCTTAGCGTATGTCTCTACTAGGCAGTTCTGCAAGTTGACCATAAATACTAACTGTAGAGAGCAACTATTGTAGAAATTCAGACGCTGATCAGTATAGCTCAACTTTTTTTTTTAAATTTCAGCTCAAAATGAGGGTACAAATGTTTAGGTAACACTGCTTTCATTTCTAAGGTAATGTACAAATTGTAGTTGAGCCCTTCATGGTGTGTGTGTGTGTGTGTGTGTGTGTGTGTGCTTAACACCGTTACATTATGCACATTAGGTGAGAATCTGCCCATCACCCTCCCTCCCCCGTTTTGTCTTTTCCTCCTCCCCCACTAAAATATACTTGTGTTTTTCCTTTCATGAAGAAGTATAGTTGTTTATATACTGGTTTAATATTAGTATTGAGTACAAGTATTGGAATTGTTTTTCTTTTCCCATTCTTGTGATACTTTACTAAGAAGAATGTTTTCAACTCCATCCATGTAAATATAAAAGATACAAAGTCTGGGGGGAAGGGCACCTGTGGCTTAAGGAGTAGGGCCTCAGCCCCATATAGCTGAGGTGGCAAGTTCGAACCTGGCCCCGGTCAAAAACTGCACAAGATATAAAGTCTCCATCTTTTTATGACTAAGTAGTATTCCATAGTATACATATTTCCGTTTGTTGATCCATTCATGTGTTGAGCACTTGAGTTGCTTCCACATCTTGCCAATTGTGAATCAAGCTACAAGAAACATTCTAGTGCAAATAGCCTTGTGGTAAAATGACTTTTTTTCTCCTATGTAGATAGCTAGTAATGGGATTGCAGAATCCAAAAGCGCATGAAGAATGAAAAAGAATGTGTTAAGTTTATTTTATCCTTGTCAGATAATGAATTTCAACAATAGAAGTTCAAATAGATCTTACATTGTAGGGAAAATCATCCCTGACCTTCAAAATAGACTCACTTTCTGCTTGAGAGACCTAAAGTCATGAGAATGGCCTGTGTGTTGTGTGCATGCAGGAGGGCAAAAAACTGACCTCCATGAGAAAATGTATATGTGAGATGTGGCAATACCAGACCTAATGGTTATGGTAAAGATTCTCTAGATTCCAAAGGTCTCTTAACTCTGGAGGCAAAGGTCGTCTTCAAAGTCTGCAGTTTTACAAAAACAAGTTGGAGATACCCTATCTGACATTTTCCATGTTCCCTCCTTTGGTGATGATACCTGATAAGTAACTTTTAACTACATTTTACTTCTTTATGATAGCAAATATGGACCTGAGGTTATCTTGAAAGACTCCATCCTGAGAGCTCCTCAGTCTCTTAGCACAGACTCTATGTCAATCCTCTTTATTCCTCTTGCCAAAACCCCTTCATTACATTCTAAACAATTGAGAAGAATTGGAGAACCTGCCACACACTTATCATTAAAAATAGTACTCCATATCATAACCAAGTTTTACAAATATTTATAAGATCAGAAAATAATTGCCTCTTTATTATTACATTAGTAAAAGATATGCCTCTGATCTACCATGCCAGCCTTAATTCAGTGATTATCCACTCTGGCACTCTAAAATGTTCTCATAGCACATACCACAGTAGTGTTCACTGTGATGCAATATTAGATTAGAAACATACTATGCACTCTATATGGTCTTTCAGATCACCTACATGTACATTTATACAACATTTGGACATTTTCTCCTAGACAATTAGGAAATTATCTTGGTGACAGTTTCCATGTTGGTATATAATATCTTTATTGGCATAGTTTGATCCTCTGAGTTTAAATAATAATAATAATTTAATTACACTACCTCACTTATTTTTATATAGTAGTATTTATTAATTTGTATAAGATTTCCACAAGTGTTCCCTTATATTCCCATTTTAATCTCTATGTCAAATCTCTAAGGTTCAAGGCAGAAAACTAGGAAATTAAGACTTCATCAAAATATAATAGCAAATAAGTAACAGAGACATAAAATGAAACTAGTTTTATCTAATGATTCGCAAGTTGCTCTTTCTGATAATTCATTTTCTTTCCCTAACAGAAACCTCTCCAGGCTTTTTATTCTAACCCATGAACCTCTACCAAAATTCATTCCAGCACATTCTTTCTACAGCAAATTGGGGATTTGAGCTCCCATAGTCCAGAGTTAAGAAGATGCAGTCTCTTCTCAATATATCCTTCAGACATAATCTTTACCTAAACATATAATTGTTAATACCCACAATGAAATGCAAAGGTAACTTTAAGACATTTTGTCCTCATCCATCATTTGTATTCATTGATACATATTTCTATTGAGCTGCTAAGGTTTGAGTTTGTCTCTACCAAAACTCATGTTGAAATTTTATTACCGATGTGATGGTGTTGAAAGATGGGTCTAGTGGCAGGTGTTTGCATCATGGAGGTAAATCTCTAATGAATGGGTTGGTGCCTTCTTGTGGAGGAGAGTGAGTTTTCATTGTGGTGAGAGGACATTAGTTCTCACAGGCATGGATTATCTCCTGTGAAAGTGGACAATAGAGCCAGCACGCCCGTCATGTTTGTCTCTGTATATTTCACCTTCCTGTTTAACCCACTGTGCCACCTTATGACGTAATGTGAAAATACTCCTTTCCTCAGAAGCCAGGATCATACCCTTGCACTTCCAAGCCTGCAGAATTTTTATCTCAACTAACCTTGTAAAAAAATAAATTACCCAGTCTCAGGTATTCTGTTATTGGCAAGGCAAAATCGACTAAGACAGAAAATTAGTACTAAGGAGTTGGGTTGTTGGTATAAAACTGCATAAAAAATGTGGAAGTGGTTTCAGTACATGGTAAAGAGCAGAGATAAAAAGGGTTTGGAGGAACAGGCTAGAAAAAGAATTTTATTGCAATGAATGGATTATTAAGGGTTATTATGATGAGGACTCATAATTAAACAAAAAAGAAGAGATAAAGTAGGGAACTTCTTCGAGATTGGTTAAGTGGTTTGACCAAGATTCTGGTAGAACTACAGACAGTCAAGGCCATTCTAATAAGTTCTCACATGAAATTGAGGTGTTGTTTCTTTTGTCACTGGACTTGTTACATCATTGCAAAGAACTGTGTTGTATTGTGTCTATGCCCTAGGGCTTTTTGTAAGGCTGAATTTAAGAGTGTGAGTTAGGATATCTGCTGGAAGAAATTTATAAGTAGCAAAAATACTCCCCAAGAAGTGGTATGGTTAATTTTAACAGCTTATGGTTAGTTATGACTGGAGAGGAATAATCTATAGGTAGAATTTATCACTGTAAGGGAAGCAGAGAAAATAAATTCTAGCTGTGTGGTAGAAAATGAAAAAGTGTTTTCAGGAGAGGAATACAAAAATTCAGCCTAATATCCATTTGCTAAAAGAGATTATCAATACATAAAAGATAGTTAGCAAGGAGCTACTAGGACAATCAGAAAAAGGCATTTCAAAAATCTTCAAGGTTCCCATTGGAGGTCCAGAGGCTTACAAGAAAAGAAAAAAAAAAAATGGTTTTCAGGGGATAGGTCTGGGGTGCTGCTCTTCTGCCCTACCTTGGGAAGCTACTCCCCCACCTCAGCAGCTCCTACAAGAAAAGCCATAAACAAACAGCCCCAGGTATGGCTCCAGCTGCTATTCCGCATGGCGCAAGTGATAAGCCTAGGCAACTTCCAGGTGGAATTCTGTCTATAGGTCTACACAATCTAAGAACCATGGAGGGTGTTTTTTCCCACTGAAATTTCAAAGTATATACAGAAAGGCCTATGGGTCCAAGAAATTATTTGCACAGGGTCAAAGCCACTGCAGAGTCTCTACTAGGACAACATTGAGTGGAAATGTGGGTTCAAAGATACTGCAAAGAATCCCCATAAGGGTAATATCTAATGGAGCCACAGGTGTAAGGGCACTAGTGGGATCCAGGAGGGGTAGAGTCATTGATGGTACATACATTCAGCCTAGACAGCCCACAGGTATTTGACTCCAAACTTTGACAGCAGCCATGTGGGCTGCAGCCAGCAAAACCATGGGTGCAGCAGGGCTGCCTGAAACTTTGTAAGCTTCTCCATCACAGCAATGTCCCCAGATTGTATAACCTGAAGTCAAAGGAGAATATTTTAGAGTTTTAGATTTAATGTTTACCCTTCTAAGTTTTGGACTTGCATGTGGTGTCTCTCTCTCCCTCTCTCTCTCATTTTATTTCAGAATGTTCCAGTTACATGAATTACTTCTTTACAGTTTGAGTCAAGGTTATAATTGTATTCGTTCCCTAAACAGTGTACATTGTACCCATTAAGTGTGAATTTACCCATCCCTTCTTCTCTTCTACCTGCTTGATTTCTATTGAATTTTACTACCATATGTACATATGAATGTTGATCATTTAGTACTAATTTGAAATTGAGCACATAGGGTGTTGATTATTCCATTTCTGTGATACTTCACTTAGGAGAATAGTCTCCAGTTCTATCCAGATTGTTACAAAAGGAATTAGTTTATCATTTTTTATACCTGAATAGTACTCCATGGTATACATGTACCACATTTTATTAAACCACTCATGTATTTATGGGCAGTTGGGTTGTTTCCATATCTTTCTGGTTGTGACTTACAGTGCTATAAACATTCAGGTGCAAGTGTCTTTTTTATAGAATGTATTTTTCCCCCTTTGGGTAAATACCCAGTAATTTTGGGTATTTCTGTTTTCTTTTGAAGTGTGAATGCTTTCTAAATGTCTTTCCCACCATTGTATCTTAAATATAAACACCTTCTTTTTATTTTACAGGCTCATGATTTGAAGGAGCCAGCCTTGAATTTCAATAAGACTTTTGAATTGTTACTGAAACAAGACTTGTGGGACTCCTGGAATAGAATGATTGTATTTAGGGTGTGCTAAGGATATTAGTTTTGGGAGACCAGTTGCGGAATGCTATAGTTTAGATATGGTTTGTTTACACCCAAACTCATAGATATTTGATCTCCAACATGGTGGCGTTAGGAGGTGGGCCCTACTTAGTCAGAGATGGTTGGATCATAGGAGGAGATTTCTCATGAGTGGCGTGGTGTCAGTCATGTAGTAGTGAGTTCTTACTCTGACAGGACTGGATTAGTTTTTGCAGAAATGAATTAGTTTCCATGAGAATGGATTCTTATAAAGCCCAGATCCCTCTTTTGCTTTTGCATGTGTCAACTTTCCTTCTAATCTTCCCTACCCTTTTATGACACAGTATGAAAGCTCTCACCAGAAGCCAAGGCTGTGCCCTTGAATCTCCCAGCCTACAAAACTATGAGCTAAATAAACCTCGTTTCTTTATAAATTATTCAGCATTAGCTATTCTCTTATAACAACACAACATAAACATAAATACCAACTTTCTCCCAAATGTTCTGGTAGGCATTGAAACGAAGTTTGACTCATTGAAGAAACCAACAAGAAAATAAATGTAAAGGATGCAATCTGTGATATAATAAAATTCCAAGTGCATCAGAAGGATAAAGGGGTAATTAAATCTGATGTTAGATAAAAGTGTACACAAATAAAGCTTCATAGTAGAAGTGATATTTGAAATAAATAAACTTTAAAGAATGAATTGAACTCCAATAGGTAAAGGAAGTGGGGATGCATTTCAGGTAAAGGAAATATAATTATTAAAGGATTAAATATGCAACAATCCATAGTATATTAGAGAACTCTGTATAATCTGGTATCCTTGGAGTGAAAAATGCATCCAGGAACTGAGGAAATGAAGTTGGATATGTCACTTGTCACCAGCTGGTCTTTGTGATGGTCATTGATGTTAAGAAGCCCGTCTTTTATGTTGGTGCAGGGTTAATGAACAGGACATAATCAGATATGTGTTTCTCTCTTTTATATTTTCTCTCTCTCTTTTTTTTTTTTTTTTTTTTTTTTTAAACAGAGTTTTACTCTGTCATTCTGGATAGAGTGCTAAAACTTCATAGCACACAGCAACCTCAAACTCTTAGGCTCAAGTGATCCTTTTGCCTCAGCCACTTGCATAGCTGGAACTACAGGAGCCTGTCACCATGCCTGGCTATTTTTTGTATTTTTAGTAGAGATGGGGTCCCACTCTTTTTCAGTCTGGCCTTAAAGTCTTGAGCTCAATCAATCCACCTGCCTCAGCCTCCCAGAGTGCTAGGATTATAGGCGTGAGCCACTGTGCCCAGCCCAGATATATGTACACGATGGCTCAACTTGGTAATAATATGGATTTTAACTACCAAGGGTAGAATTAAAGGTAGAGAGACTAATTAGTAGACTATTTCAGATATAGAAATGGGAGACAATGAAATCCTGATTGTACAAAGTGGGAGTGGAAGATTCCCAAGATGCCCAAATGGTGATGTTTGCAGTAATCATGATAGAATGAATGAAAGGAAGGGAGAAAAAAAGAGGATTCTAGACCTACTAGGAGTTTTCTAGTTTGGGTGAGAGAGCAGATTTAGTTCTATTAAATTAAATGAAAAACATAACTGTGACTTTGTAAATAGTTAAACAAATTAGGACACATCTACTCTATTCTGTATAAGGTGAGCTAGAGATGTACAGCTTAATAAATTAGTTCACAGGTCACCTAACCATGATGAGTCTTAATTGAGTCTGATGGCAGCATTTTTTATATCATGGAAAGATTCTGAAAATGGAATGAATGCAAAGACTGATGAGTCAGTTTATCTTTCTTGGTTGAGCAGAAAATGTAACTTTTTTATATGACAGATACTTACCTCATACTAGGTAGAAATGTAAAGATGTTGTATATGGTTAGAAATAAAAAACTATATTTTAATATAGCAATTGTGTGATTTCGTTTCTGAATGTATTTATGTTCGTTCATTCTTTATGAGGTTTTTGTGTCTAGTCCTTATTTTAAACATTGTTATTGTTATTAAAATTTAAGCCTTTTTAATTTTGTGAAGACAAAAAAATGGAAACCTAATAAACACATGTATATGTAAAAATTAAAAAAAAAATGGGAAAAAAATGAATGTTGAATAGTAAAATTACTATGCCAGTCCAGGGTCTATTTTACTTAATTTATATTTCTCACCTTCCCCAGTTCTGTTCTTATGGCAACATTTTTTTTTAGGGGAGGTATAACCTCTGCAGGTGGTGTTTCCAAGACTCTATTGATAGCTGACATCCAGCTAGTTCAACCAATCAGAGGCACTGACAGAAGGTTTGGAAAGTAAGGAATGAGCAGAAGCTAAAGTATTTATTCCTCTCTCTTTGCCACAAATGACATCTCCAATAGCAATCGTCTCTCCTCTGTGGCTTTAGATCCCCCTGTAATTCTTGTTTTAGCCAGGTAATTTTATTTGTTCTCTGGCCTTGGGCTGTCATGGTTTCTGATAATGCTAATTTTAGACAACCTTACTGTTGACTCTTAGACTTCTATGTTCTTTTATTATCTATGAAAACAATTCCCTGCATTAAAATGTTGTTTTAAATATTCATATTCTTTCTGACTTTTTATTAAAATTGTATTGATACGAAGGGTACATAATGTCAAATACTGCAGAGTGATTCAAAAGGAAAATAATTCAGAAGAAATCAATACTCTGGGCAATTAGATCTTTAGCCAAATTTATCTTAGGGGTAGCCAGATTGCTTTGGGATAAAAAGGTGATAGGTGAAGAAGTGAAAGCAGTAAACACAAGCAGCTTTTCCAAAAAGTTTAGCAATAAAGAAAGAGAGTTGCTATAGTAGCTTGACAGACAGGCCAACTCAGGAATATTTTGTTATGATATTTTGTTATTTAATGTTTGATGTTATGATGTAAATACTTTGGACATTACAATGTACTCATTCAGCATTGTCCATTCTGAGAATCAGAGATCCATGGGTCTAAAAACAGCCACATATGATCATTTGCTCCAGTGCATTACCTTCAGACAGAGCCAGATGTAGTACATCTCCAAGGAAAACCAAAGTTCTAAAAATTCCTCAGTATTTGTGTCAAAAGTAGATCATGTCTGCCAAAAAAAGCAACACAATTCAGGATGTATTAGTAGAAATGTATTTTCCACATGGAGTGAGGTCATAATGAGGTCATAATATCCTATAGAGACAGAATTATATTAAAATTATATCATCCATTCTGAGCAATCCATTTCTTAAGGAAGATATTAATCCATTTAAAAGAAGCTTAAAAGTGAGCAAACCAGATGCCTTACCATATGAACAAGAGTTAAGGAAACCAACTGGAGAGGTTTAGACTGAAGCAAAAAAGGTTTAAAGTGCTCATCAAAGAAGGGACATGAAATGACGTCATTCCATAATAGAAAGTTTGTGTCAGTGAAAGAGGTGTAAGTAACCGGCATGTGATGAGTACATATTAGGAGTTAAGTAGTTTGTTAATCATTTTAATTCTTACAGAAACTTGTGGAGATAATTATTGCCTCCACTTTAAAGATAAGAAAATTTAAAGCTCAGGATTATTAGAAAACTTACTGAAAGTCTCATAGCTGTTAAAAAGACTCAGAACACATATTCCTTCTATACCAGCATAATACAGATTTTAACAATGAGTTAAAATTATAAGGAATGGGTTGAGTCGCTATTGGTACCAGGTGTTGGCTTCAGTCTTTGATCTCAGATGCTCTTCTTCCGAATCCAACTGCAGTTACATAAAGTGTCTGAGAAAACAAAAAGGGCCAGACTCCATCCCACCCCAAGACAAAGAAATATACGGCGAGAGAAGTAAAGATAATTCTCAGAAATTAAATTGGACTAGGGAGAAAGGTGTCTTGGATTCCTGTTTCCTTTTAATAGTTTTGCATCCCTCTCTACCCATGGGGTTGGCTGCTTCAGTATACACTTCCCTGCCACTGCCCCATCCTATTTCCTCGAAGCAAGGGGGCAAAGGGATTTATGACTCTGCCTTTTGTCCTTGAGCAATAAGAATGTTCCCCATACAATTTCATCCAGCTACTTCTTAAAACTCACTTTCACTTCTTCCTTTAAATTCTCCACTCTACATCTTCCTATCCCCTCCACCATATCACAGCAATACCTCCATATGAAAGTTAACTGATCTTGTTTTATACCATCTAAGGTTTCTGCATTTTGGTTTCTGAACTTATAACTCACTTGTTGAATAAATCAGATTATACCCCTTTTCCCAGTAAGCCAATGGGAGAACTGCATCAATGGTCTTGCGTAGAAAATATCTTACCCTATGATACCTTGTTTTCAGGAAATGTGTATTGAATTGACCTTAATGGATCAAATGTTTGGAATTCCAGACACATTGTCAGATTAACTCTGGACTGGCAACCTATCTCAAGGTTTAGCACCACTCCTTATAAAAAAACTATTTCTAATTTTTTTGCCTAAATCCTTCATGATGCAATTTACACTACATTCTCATTGTTCTGGCTGAAGAGAAGATTGACAGCAGCCGAACATTCTCTGTGTGACAGATCTTTATACACCTACAGACAATCATTAAATCCCTTCTTGACTTTATACTTTCCAAGCTGAATTATCCCAGTTCCACCAGCCTTTCCCCATAGCCCTTATTTTACAATGATTAAATGATTTTGGTAGCAGTCTTCTTTTTCTTTTCTTTTTATTAAGTCATATACACATAGATCATGAATACATTTATGCATTTGTGAGGTATTATGTGTTGATGTTTTATACAATTTGAAGTGCTTAATCAAACTAATCAATATACCTTTCACCTCATTTATAATTATTGTGTTAAGACATTTATGTTCTATTGGTAGCAGTCTTCTGAACTTTGTCCATGTTACACAAGTCTCTTCATCCATGGATCTCCAAAGTGGATATCCTTTTACAAAGGATCAATAACATTCTAAATGTCAGAACAAAATTTTTCAAAATTTGGATCTAATAGATACTTGTTACTTAAAGATTTAACTTGCAGTGGTTGGCTATTTATGAGTGACCCTGAGCAATTTTGCTATTTTCCTGAGTCCAGAGTTTAAAAGCATTGGCCCTTAGAAGTTTCCTGTGTATGGGATCCCAAACAATAACTTAATATCTCTGGCCTCTTAGTATTTACAGCTGGTTGTTCCACTTTTTTTCTGCATATGAAATAACTTTTAGGTAGTGTCAAAGGTCTTTAGGTAGAAAATTGCCATGAAAAAATACAATCATCCTAAGATGATACTAATACAATTCATGATTTGAGAATTTGTAGATTTTGACTTAGATATCTAGTATTCATATGACATTATAAGTATATAGCCAATTTATGGCTTATCTGTCATTTACTGCCATTTCTACATCCTGATGTTATTCATTCACTGCCTTTCAACAAACGTATCCAGAGGTTTCTTCTCTTTATCATCACTTCTACCCTTCTGGTCTAAGACAAAGAATCTGTGACATGAATTTCTTCAGTCTCCTAGCTCTAACCCTTGCCCTTATCAATACAGAAGTCATAATGTGCCTAGTAAAATATAGGTAGCATCATGTTATTCATTTACTTAAATCTCTCCAATGACTCCCAATTTCTCCCATAGTATTGTCCAAAGACAAAGCCAATTATATCCTATTAATCTGTCCATCTATTACCTCTTTCACCTCATTTCTTACTACCTAGATTTGTTCTCCTCTTGCTCCATTACAGCCACAATGACGTCCTTGTAGTTATTCAACCTTCTGGGCCACACTTCTGCCTCATCACTTACTGCCTTAAAACATACTAGATAACTGCTTTCAGGTTAATTATTCATTTATCCTCCTAGAATTGAAGTTTTGCTGCTGTGTCCCAGTGCCTAGAACAGTTTCTGTTATTTCTTGTATATTTTTGAATGAATAAACAAAATTTATTATTTGCTAGAAACTGTCGACCAAAGGCTTGAACACACACACATGTGTGAGTGACCCCCCACAGAGTTTTTTACCCAACAAGGTGATAGGAATTGGGAACATAAATTTATTGTTTTTTTTTTTTAATTAAATCATAGCTGTGTACATTAATATGATCATGGGGCATCATACACTAGTTTCACAGACTGGTTGGCACATTTACATCACACTGGTTAACATAGCTTTCCTGGCAATTTCCCAGTTATTGTGTTAAGACATTTACATTCCACATTTACTAAGTTTCACATATACCCTTGTAAGATGCGCCGCAAGTGTATTCTCACCAATCCCCCTCCTTCCACCCCTGTCCCCTCTCCCTCCCCCCCTTTCCCCCTTCCCCCTATTCCTAGGTTGCAATTGGGTTATAGCATTCATGTGAAAGCCCTATATTAGTTTCATAGTAGGGGTGAGTACATTGGATACTTTTTCTTCCATTCTTGAGATACTTTACTAAGAAGAATGTGTTCCAGCTCCATCCATGTAAACATAAAGGAGGTAAAGTCTCCATCTTTCTTTAAGGCTGCATAACATTCCATGGTGCACATATACCACAATTTAGTAATCCATTCGTGGGTTGATGGGCACTTGGGTTTTTTCCATGACTTCGCAATTGTGAATAGTGCTGAAATAAATATTCTGGTACAAATATCTTTGTTATAATATGATTTTTGGTCTTCTGGGTATATGCCCAGTAGAGGAATTACAGGATTGAATGGTAGGTTTATTTTTAGATCTTTATGTGTTCTCCATATATCTTTCCAAAAGGAATGCATTAATTTACATTCCCACCAGCAAAGTGGTGGGAGAAAAGTGTTCCCTTTTCTCCACATCCATGCCAACGTCTCTGGTCTTGGGATTTTGTGATATAGGTTAGTCTCACTGGAGTTAGATGATATCTCAAAGTAGTTTTGATTTGCATTTCTCTGGTGATTAAAGATGATGAGCATTTATTCATATGTCTGAAGTCTGCACGCCTGTCTTCTTCAGAGAAGTTTCTCTTCATATCCCTTGCCCAGCCTGTGATGGGATCTCTTGTTATTTTCTTGCTAATGCATTTGAGTTCTCTGTGGATTCTGGTTATTAAACCTTTGTCAGAGATATGACCTGCAAATATCTTCTCCCATTCTGAGGGCTGTTTGCTTGCTTTACTTACTGTGTTCTTGGCTGTGCAGAAACTTTTTAGTTTGATCAAGTCCAAGTAGTGTATTTTTGAAGCTGCTTCAATTGCCTGGGGGGGTCCTCCTCATAAAATATTCACCCAGACCGATTTCTTCAAGGGTTTTTCCTGCACTCTCCTCTAGTACTTTTATAGTTTCATGTCTTAAGTTTAAATCTTTAATCCAGTGAGAGTCTATCTTAGTTAATGGTGAAAGGTGTGGGTCCAGTTTCAGTCTTTTGCAGGTTGCCAGCCAGTTCAGCCAGCACCATTTGTTAAAATAGGGAATCTTTTCCCCACTGAATGTTTTTAATTGGCTTGTCAAAGATTAAATAACGGTAAGTAGCTGGATTCATCTCTTGGTTCTCTATTCTGTTCCAGACATCTACTTCTCTGTTATTGTGTCAATACCATGCTGTTTGATCACTATCGATTTGTAGTATAGTCTGAGGTCTGGTAGCGTAATTCCTCCTGCTTTTTTTTTAATTTTTGAGTAATGTCTTGGCTATTCAGGTTTTTTTCTGATTCCCTATAAAAGGAAGTATTGTTTTTTCAAGTTCTTTAAAGTATGACAATGGAGCTTTAATAGGGATTGCGTTGAAATTATATATTGCTTTGGGTAGTATGGACATTTGAACAATGTTGATTCTTCCCAGCCATGAGCATGGTGTGTTTTTCCATTTGTTAACATTTTCAGTTATTTTTTTTTCTTAGAGTTTCATAGTTGTCTTTATAGAGATCTTTCACGTCCTTCGTTAGATAAACTCCAAAATATTTCATCTTCTTTGGCACAGTTAATGGGACAGAGTCCTTAACTGTTTTTTCAGCTTGACTATTGTTCGTATATGTAAAGGCTACCAATTTATGAATGTTGATTTTGTAACCTGAGATGCTGCTATATTTTTTGATGACTTCTAAGAGTTTTGTAGTAGAATCCCTGGTATTTTCCAGATATACAATCATATCATCTGCAAAGAGCAAAAGTTTGATCTCTTCTCACCCTATATGAATACCCTTGATCGCCTTTTCTTCCCTAATTGCGGTGGCTAAAACTTCCACTACAATGTTAAAGAGCAGTGGAGACAATGGGCAGTCTTGTCTGGTTCCTGATTTGAGAGGAAATGATTTCCATTTGATTCCATTCAATACAATATTGGCTGTGGGTTTGCTGTAGATGGCCTCTATCAGTTTAAGAAATGCTCTCTTCTATACCAATTTTCTTAAGGAAGTGACCATTCTTATCCTTCTTTACTTTTGTTGGTTTAAAGCTTATTGTATCTGGAAATAAAATTGCAGCACCTGCTTTTTTCTGGTTACCATTTGCCTGAAATATGGATGACCATCCTTTCACCCTGAGTCTATATTTGTCTTTTCAGGTAAGATGTGACTCTTGTATGCAACAATTATATGGCCTGAGTTTTTGTATCCAGTCAGCTAACCTGTGTCTCTTTGGAGGATAGTTCAAGCCATTCACATTAACGGAGAATATTGATAAGTCTGGCAAAATTTTGGGTATCAAGTTTTTCAAAAGTCCAGTGGACATTTTTGATCCATTTGCCACTGTGGAAGTTGGAGTTTCATCAAAAGTTCTAAGTGAGTTTGCTTTTGTGATAGAGAA